>JAOBRD020426529.1:0-18777 GCA_027575215.2 Hydrozoanthus sils | reverse complement strand
TCAATTCAGCTGAATCACTTGCTGGATGTTGCTATCTCAATTATAGAATTTAAAGTTGATAACCCAGGAAATCGACCTATGTCATTATTTGTAACGATTAATGAAAAGGGCGCATAATTCTTGTGTACATCTCTAAATGAATAATGTACACTGCAGTGAGCAAGATTTCCGCGCCAAATTTCCCAGGTGATGCCCTTTAAACATAAATGCACGTCAGGGAAACTGGTGTAAAAACTGTACTCATGTGATTACAGATATCAAAATTTAAACCTGTTTGACAACTTATTAGTGACTGACAGACACAGTTCTGGGAAGTACTGTTGTTCATTTACCATCTTAAGGCAGAGGGCTATGTAGCATCTTTGTTTTTTCATGAATGTTAATGATAATCTGCTGAGCCAAGTTGGTTGCTATAGTGTTGAGTTTTCATGTATAGTGATTTTATGGTGCATCTAGTGGTGGTTCCTTTTTAAACTTATTGTAAAATTATGGAATTTATCATTTACTCTATGGTACTGACAAGTATTGCGTCTCATGTAGTGTAACAAAAGCGAAGTTGATGTGACATAAACATGGAAAAAGTACCAAAAAACCTGTGACAATTGAGCCTTCCCTGTGACATTTTGAAAATTTTGAGATGTGACAAATTGTGACATGCCATAAAGCATGAATCCATTCTCTGTTATTGGAAAATGTGGTGGTATGATATATATATTCTGGGTAAGAGCCTAAATCAACTTTTTTTTCTGTAGTTGTGGTGTCACTTTTATCAGTTGGTAAAGTGGAATGTAATATCAGAAGAGATTCACCATCCAGTGGAAAAGGTGAGATTAGTATTTTGAAGTTCTGCTTCATGCATACCTTAGTCTAAGCTCATGCTTTTTACCATAGTCTTTAGATCAAGTATTCTAGAAAATAGACTTTTATTTAAATTAGGAAGTACTACTCTTGCTTTAAAGTAATTGTTTCTGTTATAGTATTGAAGTTTTAAGAAGCTGCTAAGTTATATTTGAAACACAACTCCTGCTGTAAAGTTTTTACCTCTTGAAAATATAAATCCTTATCCAGCAATATTCTTCAGTTTTCTACTTTTTATAATTATTGGCATGTGTACATTTTTTCTGATTAAAAGTTATTCATTATAAGCAACCATATGACTCCTGCAACTCATGAGTTGGTTTGAAAATAGTTAGTCATGAGTCCATGATAAAAATTATAGAGAAAAGGGTGTACATTGTATTATTTCTCCAAAAATGATTGGTTTGCAGTTTTAAACTATACTATTATACAAAATTAAAAAAAAATACAAAAAGAATATAACATTTAGTTCATTTTTAATCAAAATATTATGCATATTATGGAATTTTTTTTTTTGTTGATCTGACTTTATCTTACAGGTTGTGAACACATTCTGAATCATGTAAGAAAATACATCTCATCGCCAAACTATCCCAAATCATCTTATCCGAATACTAAGTGCTCTTGGACAATTAAGAGCCCAAACAACCATCATGTGGCAATACAGCAGCTTGTTTTGAATGTGGGAGGAAAAGAGAAGGATAATGGAATGAAAGGGTTTTTAGAGATTTACGATGGTTGTTTTAACAACACATTCTTAGTTGAGAATATCTCCTCAGTAGAGAGTTCATTTGCAGTCCATAAACACTTCAATCAACCAAAATATTGGTGGGTCTCAACTGGCAGCTGTCTGACGATCAAGTTTGATTCTGTCACTGGTAATGGAAACAGGTTTATGTTAAAGATTGAGGAAACTACAGGTTAGGATAGATATATATTGTGTTTAATTACAACAATTATATTTGAATCTTAGTTTTTTAAGGCTTTTAAAGTGCCTGTAACCTTTCATTTTTTGTTTTCATATCTAAAAGTACTTATCTTAAAATGAACATTTCCAAAAAAAAAATTTGATTTGAAAATAAATGCGATATTTTTACGAAACTTTTAACTCTACATTTCTTTGATCAACCCATGTCATTGATCATAAGGATGACAGGCTCAGTGTGACATAGATTAAGGAATTTGCATCATGGTCGCATCAAAGTTTTTGGATTTTATCTATTTTTATTTAAATAATTTAGATATATACTGTTCTTTAATGTTTAGGTCAATATGAAAGTAACATGAAAATAGTTCTATTTATTTTGGCAATATTATTGATTTAAAGTAGCTAATACTCAAATTTAGTTTGTTTTTAGAACTGTTGTACAAATAAACTGAATAAATAAATTTCATGATTGCAGCTTGACATCTGAAGTAGGGTCTATATTACATTTATTGTACTGAAATAAATTCTTTTTTGTTCGATGTGTGTGTTTGTGGCAGATGTTTGTGGTGGTATCATGTTGGGAAGCAACGGTTCCATTGCAATGCCCCCATCCCTTCACACAAACAACAACGAGTGTGTTTGGATAATATCAGTACCTCAAGGAAACATAGAACTAAAATTCAAGGAGTTCAATGTGGCATCAAATCTCAGAGGAAGTGATCAATGCCAAATGGGTTTTGTTAAAGTACGAAATGGAAGATCAAGGTATTGAAATTCTTACCTGCCTGTAACAGTAATTTACAAATGGAAGGTTTCCATGCAAAATTATTGTAATTGAGCTGAGGCATCAGTGTTGTTGTGACCAAGGGGTCTTTGAGATAATCTGTCAGGAATTATGGATTATAGCAGTGATATGGTAGAATATAATATTATATACTTAAACATATGGTGTATTTGAAGTAAATTTGTACGTAAAGATTCAAGTGTGAGATATTCATTTTGAAACCGGTTGACCAAGGTTAAATGCTTTAAAAATTGGACTATAAATAGAATAAAACTTGTTAGTGTGTTGGTGAGTAAGTTAAGTATTATCGACCCTTAAAATTCAAAGTAATAAAAACTTAATCTCAACAAAATTGCAAACTTCAGAATTTGTTGAAGAAATGCACATTTTCATAATCTACTTGTTAAGAAAAAGAGAATGAATGGTCACATGGTAGGTTTTCAGGGGTTTTAAAGTAAGAACATTTTTAATTTTTGCTGAAACAAATTTTAGCAGGATATAGTGCAAAAGGGTGTAAGTGACTTTTGATGGAGTTGTCATTTCCCCCCACAATAATCCCTATTATCTCTTTATAACCCGTTGGGAGAATTTAGCATTTTATAGAAAGTTAGTTATGTCATTTTTGCACTTGACCCTTCAATTTTTGATTAACGTAATAAGTTGATAGTTTTTAACCTTAACTACCAGAAATAATTGATAGGAAGTTTTAAGATGCTGAATCTTGGCTAGTTATATTATTATTATTTTTCCTTGTAATTGGATAAAGAGGGTTTAACTGGTAAAATTATTACTGTAAATTATTATGATACATTCTTCTAAGATAATTTAATTTGTTTTACAGTTTGTCACCTGAGATATCCAAATTTTGTGGTACCTGTCGCCCATATCCTGTATACTCTATTGGGCAAGATCTGCGAATTACTCTGACCCCAGGCAGTAAGGTTGCAAAGAAGGAATTGATGGTTCAGTATCAGAGCATCAAAGTAACACCTATGTCACCTGCTTCAAGTAAGAATTATAGCATTATATTTTCTACTTACTATAAATCTAGCTTTTTAAACTAGATATTTGTCAGCGGTCAGCGAGAGAAGATGGCAGTTTTCTCGCTCTTCTGATCATGAATTTCACATGAAACGTCAAAATTAATTTTTATCTGGTTAATCTATTATTTTTTTATTATATATTCTGAATATGATTTATATTTTCATTTGAAAATGAGCCTCGATGATGATTTGATGCGATCTATTGAAAGTTTATTGGACAAAAAGCTGAATCCTATCGTTTTATGCCTCAATGAATTAAAGGAGAAGGTGGATAAAATTGCCGAAATTAAGAAATCAATTGCCTTTCTAAGCTCAAACTATGACGATTTGACTGGAAAATTGTCGAAGCTGCAATCTGATTATGGAAATCTTAGTCAAGAGTGTACTGACCTGAAATTCCAGTGTTTTGCATTGATAAATGAACATTCCAAGCTGAAGTAAAACATGAATGACTTGGAACAATACTCCAGAAGAGCTTGTATTGAGATTTGTGGTGTTCCTGTAACCAAAGATTAAGACACTGATAAAATAGTAAAGAATATTGGCAGATTAATAGATGCCAACGTGGATAATGAGGACATCTCCATAAGCCATTGCCTTAAAGCAAATAGCAGTAGTAAATGCGATCTGCCCATTATTGTGAAATTCATTCGAAGGAAAGACAAAGAGTTATTCTATAACTCAAGGAAAAAACTTTGTGGCAAATCAACTAGAGATATTGGTTTCACAAGATACAAAGAACAACCCATCTACATTACAGAAAGTCTAGTAATACAAAACAGGAAGATCTTTAATTGATGCTTACAAAAGAAGAGAGATCTAAAGTATAAATTCATTTGGACATGGTAGCCCAGTCATTGTCATTAAGAATGAATCTGACATTGACAAGAATCTACCTTAGATAAGTATGCTCTGTTGTATAAATTTATTCATTGAATCATTTAATTTGCTTCAATGTATGAATACTATAGATAGTCTAGATCCTGACATAAATCTTCCTACTCAATCAAATTGCAAATACTATTCTATACAAGCTGACTTTAATATGATGATATCAGTTTGCACCACGAATAGTTATATATCAGCATTATTACACTGCAATATTAGAAGTCTCAATGTAAATTTTGACAGCCTATCTCAAATGCTGCATCAACTGAATCACAGTTTTTCCATAATTGGCTTAAATGAGACTAAGATTAATTTAAATCAGTACCTCATGATCAGTTTGCCAACACCTCACTCTGTGGATACAAGTTTGTCTCTCAACCAACTCTCTCCAATGCTGGAGACTTTTCATTTGAGAAGTGAATTTTCTAAATCAACTGTAGACTTTGAATCCTTATGGATAGAACTACATAGTAGTTTGCATCATAACATTATTATAGGGGTTATTTATAGACATCCTACTAGTGGTACTCAATCATTTTTGTCATATCTAAATAATGTTTTAGAAAATTTCAACAATAAAAACAAATACTGTATGGTCCTTGGAGATTTTAATTTCAATCTCTTTAATATAGATTCCCACTCTGATACAAACAAATTTCTAGTAATATCTTGGGTTCTTCTTTAGCCCACATATTCTCTATCCAACACATATAACTGATCATACTGCAACTTAAATTGACAATATTTTTGTTAACTAGTTCTATCAGCCATCACACTATAAGTGGAAATCTAACTTATGATTTAACTGATCACCTTCCAAATTTTATCATACTCAACAAGTTCTCAGTTTTACCAAAAAACTTCACATTCTTTCAAAGGGATTATTCCAATTATAATGACTCTAGTGTTATTCATGATGTTGAGCGAATTGATTGGGATAGTGAACTTGGCGAATGTAATATCGCATCTGTGATGTTTGATATTATTTTACTCCAAACTAACTCAAACTGTAAATGCACATATTTCATTGAAGCAGATAAGCAGAAGAAAATTGAAAGAAAAAGCTAAATTTTGGAAAACAAAGAAAATTAAGAATTCACTTTGGATTAAGAATAACTAACTATAATTATAAGAAATTTATAAAAACCAAGTCTTTGTACTGGTATAATAAATTCAAACATTACAGATCCAAACTAAATCATATTATAAAGTATAGCAAAAAATCATATTATAGTGATTATTTTATGAACATCATCATCACCATCATCATCAACATCATTTTCATTTAACGTCCATATTTTCCCATGTAGGATAGGGTTGGACGGGTGATGACCGCTCTCCACGCTCAACAGTCCAGGGCCACATGCTCCTCCATTATAAATATTGCATCTTTTGTTGACCTTCCTGAGTAAAAACCAAACTGCCGACCATCTACTTTTATCAGTTCCCTCAACCTCTCCTCCAGTATCTTTTCAAACACTTCCATTCCATGTTCCAACAGTCTAATTCCTCTATATTTCCCACACTCCAAGGCATCTCCTTTTCCTTTATAGATTGCAATAGTCACACTATTTTTGCAGTCTTCAGGAATTTTCCCCTTGTCTATCACATTGAGCAACTTGGTATCAAAGCCCCTACAGTCTATCTTCAATCTTTCTTTTTTGAGTGGAGAGGTCCCTCATAATCTTAAGGTGGCCAGGATTATTCCAATCTTTAAAAAAGGGTCTGAAATCTGTATAAATAACAACTGATCCATCTCTCTTCTGTCAGTATTTAATAGCATATAATTATAATGGAGAAAATTGTATACAAAGGCCTTAATTTTAACATTTATTGATCGCCATAATATTTTGTATGCTAGCCAATTTGGTTTTAGAAGTAAACATCTACCCTTCATGCAATCTTATCTATAATTGACAAAGTGCAGAATTCAATTGAAAAAGGATTTTATTCTTGTGGTCTCTTTCTTGATCTAAGCAAGACTTTTGATACTGTAGATCATACAATCTTCCTACAGAAATTAGAACATTATGGTATTACAGGAACAGCATATAATTGGTTTAAATCTTACCTCTCAAATAAAACCCAATTAGTTTCAATAGGAAACACTTAATCTGATACCAAACAAGTCATCATGGGAGTTCCTCAAGGTTCAGTTCTTGGACCATTGTTATTTCTTCTCTATATCATTGACTTTTCTAGTTCTTCAAGTACTTTTGAGTCCCACCTATTTGCTGATGACTCTACATTATTTTACTCTGATAACTCTTAAATCAATTTGGAAAATAAAATCAATATTGAGCTTTCTTCTATATATGATTGTCTATCTGCTAATAAATTAAACTCTCCCTTAATATTGATAAACCTAACTTTGTTATCTTTCATTTACCTCAAAAAAGGATAATGTAACAAGTAAAATTATTACTGAAAGGTAAATTTATAAGACAGAAACATAGCATTAAATATCTTGGTGTGATGATTGACAAAAATCTAAATTGGAAATCTTATGTTTCTTTTATTGATTCAAAATCAAGTGAGCGATTGGAAAGTTGTCCAAGCTAAGACACTTTGTCACAAAAAGTATACTAGTAAGCCTCTACTATATTTCACTCATGGTATTGTAGTTTGGGGTAGTACCTATCATCATACTATCAATCTGGCTTTGTTTATTTCACAAAAGAAGGCCATTTGCATCATGACATTTGCTGATTTTAAAGAGCACACAAACCCCATCTTTATTGATTTAAAAATCCTTAAGTTTCATTATATTGTTTGGTTTCAAACTGCTATTTTTATGCACGGTTTTCACTTCACCATAGTAATCTTCCAAGTGTTTTTAATCAGTTCTTTCTACCTGTTAACAATCGTCATGGCTATAATACAAGATCAGCTTCTAAGCAAAATTACTCTGCCTCATGTAAGAACCACTTATGGAAAATTCAGTAGCATTATTGGTGCAAAAGTTTGGAACAATCTTGAAGAAGACCTAAAAAATCTTAGCAAAACTTCATTCAAAAAGAAATTATTTAAATCAATTATTAACACATTAGCTCATTTTCTTTGTTAGTATATATAGGTGGACCATGTTTTAATACTTTTCGTATTTATTTATTTATTTATTTATTTGTTTATTTCATTTATTTACTGTATTGATCTGAATTAGTTGATCAATTTATCTATGCAAGTTCTTCTAGCCTGCTGGCTGTGTAGTCTAACTTATAGTTATTACAGCCAACAGTTCATAAGTTATAGCCAATTGTCTCTTCGTTCTTGAATATCGTTATATTGAGGTTGAGTTAGACTGATTTTTTTGTATGAACTTTATAATAATGTGTAAATTTTGTACTTAGTACTTGTATGATCAAAGATGAGGCATCGGTTCTCTGTAACAGTGACGCTCGTCAGACAGATCGTTTGTACTTAATTTTTTATTATAATTGTTTCAAATACTACTGTGCTGCAGTTTAGGCTAAATCACTGAATTACATTTCATAAACAAAACGCACTGTGCTCTTCATAGTTTTCAGCTCACAAATTTTTCCTGAAGTTGTGTTTGTCGCTTTCCTCCAACATCTGTATTTGTCATTCCTTTTCAAGAGCAAGAACCAGTAAAATTGTTGTTTCGAGGTCAAATTAACACTTAGGAGAATAGATTGTAATTATTGTAAAATGGAGCATATCGTAGCATCATATATCAAACTTAGATCGACGCCTTTTTTCATACATTTTACTGTGTTTTTGTCAGGAGAATGAAGCATCGTAAAATCGAGGATCCACTGTATGAATGTAATAACTATAGCTCTCGAGTTTGCTTATTTACTGTTTCCCTGATACCAGGCTTTTTTAAACTTGTTGTTTAAATTTCAGAACCCTGCGGTGGGGTTATGAAAGCAAATAAGGGTATTTTTTCTTCACCCAACTTTGGCGACCAGTACCCAAAGAACCTAAATTGTGTTTGGAAAATAGAAGTATCATCCGGTTATATTGTGAAGCTTCGGTTTAGGTGAGTGAACCATCCCTCTCCTCCCCACTCCTTTTCCTATATGCCTTTCCTTCTCCATACTCCCTCTCTAGTTTCTCCCCTTCTCCATCTCCCTTGTCCCTCTCCCTAATGCCTCCCCTTACTCTCTCCCTATTTCCTCTCCCTCCCTCTTCCTACTCCTTCTCCAAACTCCCTCTCCCTACACCCACTCCCTACTCCCTCTGCCATCTCCCTCTTCCTATTCCTCAAAACTCCCTCATTCTACTCCCTCTAATGTCTCCCTCTCCCTACTCCCTCTCACTACTCCCTCTCCCTACTCCCTCTTAACTCCCTCTCACTACTCTTACTACTCCATCTCCCTACTACTCCCTCTCCCTACTCCCTCTTACTACTCCCTCTTATTACTCCCTCTCCCTAATCCCTCTCACTTTTTCCTCTCCCCACTCCCTCTTACTACTCCATCTCCCTACTCCCTCTTACTAATTCCTCTTCCCATTGAACTCATTTGAAATAATTTCGTACTAACAACATTTCTTAGCACGCAGTTTGCAAGGCACGCTGCGTTAAGAACTGCAGCTTGTATTGAGTGCTGAATTTCACGATTTTCAGTTGCTTCTTTCCTTTGTGAAGCAAAGAGAGGAAAGAAGAGTTCTTGACTTTTGGGTAGTCGACCATTTAACTTTGTCTAGATTTCATTTACACCTCACCTTAGATCTCACCTCGCCATTTTCTGCAACTACAACCGTAACATTGCACTTCCTCTGTCTAAAACAGCGATTTTGACGTCGAACCGAGCCCGGAAGACTGCGTTGAAGTGTTTGACGGTCTTGCCAGCTGGGCTAAACTCCTTGAAACGTTCTGCGAACGAGGTTCCATTGCAGTTGTATACACGACTGGAAACAAGATGCGCGTCGTCTTTAGATCTAATAATAGATATGGCGGAAAAGGGTTCAAGGCCGAATATTTAGCCGTTGATCCAAACGGAGGTGAGTTGTTTACTGAATGATGTTTGAAGATGAAGTATTTTAAATAGTCGCACTGTTTTCTTTTACTTTAAAGGTGAAAATCCTGAGTTGTGGTTTTATAGGTCTTGGTTCTGAAATGGCTAGAATGCTAGGCCTACTCAAATTTTTTAATACCAGAACCAAAACTCAGGGCGGTTTAGAGCAACGTAAGAACTTTAGTTGACTTCAAACTAAACCCTATGACGTAAAAAAAACCATTCTATAGGCGAGTTACTGCTAACGTCATTGTTTAGATTCTGCTTCATTAACATACAACTTAAGTCGTAGAAAGAACAGAGATAAACAACAAAATTCTGGCTTTAAAACTTGAGAATGCTCATCAAAATTAATGAGTGGTCGAACTTTCGGTTCTACAAGTGTAGTTTCAAAAAAAAACGTAAAGCAGCTGGAGGCAAGAACGATAATGAGCTATACATTGTCTGTAAAATTTCCAATTTTCAAAATCATACCTCGGAAAGATTACTCATCATATCCATGTTTTCGGAGAAGTTTGTTCATTATTCAAAAGTCTTGTTTCTGTAGCTGAATTAGAAAGAAGAGTGCGCACATGCTAATGAGACAAAAAATGTAAACCTGAAAAACTCGCCTTTAAGGCTAGATTTCAAAATACCCTGCCATCCCCACGAGAGGGTATATCACTTTCCCCGTGGTCCCGCAGTGGCATGAATTACATATAATAGTAGTAACGATTACAATAGCTAAAATATCAAGTAACATTACCGAGAACGTTTAATAATTTAACTGTTTATCGATGTATAAGCTCTTTAAAATTGTTTAACAACGAATAATTATGGCAAAATCTAGTCAGTAGAGGCTTTGAGAAAAAAAATTGTGACGTTTTTATAAGGTACTGCAGTGTTTGTCTTGAAAAGTCAAAATTTTAAAGTGCAGCAGGAATTTTAACTTTTTGTGTTTTGACCGTGTATCACTGAATAGCTTAGCCTGTCATGTAGACGCTACTATAGATCCCAGTACCAAAGTTTAGTTTTAATTTAATAAAGCGTTTCAATTAATTTTTTTGAAAACAGAAGTTCACCAGCTATCGGTAGTCTATGAATAGCTGTGGTTCAACCCTAATGGTGGAGAAAGTAAATGCGATGGAATAATTTTTCGGAACATATCCCGGTTATAGGGCATATTTCCGTTTGATAAAATCATGTGTAAACATAGCTACAAAATAGATGTAAATATTCTTTTAACTCTGATTTTGATCGCAATGATCGAAAGCGTTTAATAGTTTTTAGAGAATATCTATATAGATCTAATTTACCTATGTTTCCTGACATATTATATCTCGGTCAATGTTTCCATATTTGTAATAAGAGGTTTTATCGCTCAACTTTCTGGCTACATTTTTTTTTGTTTAAAGGATTAGTTTGAAGCAATCGCCGAGTTTAACTTGTGCTTGTCCTTGCCACAAAACCAGTTAACATCTCAACCAAACTAGAAATTTAAGCATGTCATGTTTTCTTCCCTTTCTTCTAACAGTTTTTGTCAGAAGAGACGTTAAGGTAAATTTCTAATCTTAGGCAATTGACGGTAGCCTGAACTTCAGCAAACGAAAATTAATTTCAAAGTGGTTTAAAAATATCTTAAACACCATAGGCTGACACTCGAACTCGGCAGCGACTGATTTACTCGGATACTAAGTGTCTCAAAAGTAGCTCAACCGCTTATGAATCTATAAATTACTTTTCGGGTCGGCTATTAAAGAAAAAAAAAGTTGAATAAATAAAAACAATACAAAAATCAGAAAAATTTAAGGGGGCACCCGGATTTGAACCAGGGACCTCTCGATATCAACCAAGTTAAGTTCTGCAGTCGAATGCTCTACCACTGAGCTATACCCCCGCCACGTTAATTAGTGCCAAATTTTAGAATTTTTATCTGCTGCCACGTAGCATTGGCAAGTTTACTCGTTGACACGTCACGAAATCATGTGTTTACATTTTATAATTACAGTATTGTGTTACGTTAGGGTACTTGTACCAAGTTTCGTTATCGAATGGTTAAATAGCATATTTCTGCTAAGAATTTAAGAATAAAGACGTCTATTTTTAAGGTTGAGAAGAACTTCACGTTTTCTTTATGAACATTTTTACAATTTTGTTTTTTCTCAAGTTTAAATAGGATCAAATTACTAATCAATTTTCATTTGCGTATAGAACTTCTTTTCATGACCTTTTTTTGGTTTTTAAGCTCCTTTTTGATTTGGTGTTTTGTGATTTTTGCCCAAGGATAAAACTCAAATACTCCTTCAGAATTTATTGCTTTGTATCAATCAAAATTCTGTTCTTCGCAAGCGAAGCAACAGTTCTAACCTTTTGTTGACTTTCTTTTAGGCCTTGTACAAACGTCGAATTTTCCAGGAGTCACGGCGAACTAAATTGAGCAATTAAGTGCATGATAAGTTCGTCGTCTGGCCCGATTAAGTTCGATAGATTCTATTTGGATCGACTGACACGTTTCATCCGTCTGCTTGAGACGAATAAAACTTGTTCTTGCTTAGTTCGTCTAATTAAATTCGACGTTTGACTTGAGAACTCAAAAAAAAAAAAATTTGGGTCGACACGATCTAGTTACAGTTTAGTTCGACTGGTGAAAAATTCGACGTTTGACCCAGGTCTAAGAGGTCAGTTGGGTTTGACGTTATAGGATTTTTACCCATAAACCAAGCAAAGTTACTGTTTTCGATCTTGATGAATATTTTACTTATTTTTCAAGTCAGTCATTCCCAGTCTACAATTACACAGCGTCTTTTCTTTACCTGTGGAAACTGTTGGTCGTTTCTTGTTTCGCGATTTTTTGTTTAAATTTCCTGCCTCAGAAATATTATTCGTGATTTATTCAGTCGGTTGAAACTCGAAAGAAACGATTCACAGGAGCTCTCGTCCCTAGCTCGTTGTTTTATTCATACATACTTTATAAATGTCCGCAAAGTATCGATTTTTGTTTCCTCAGAGGGAATCGAAACACAGTTCCCTGGTGCGAACCTCCGCGGTAATACTTTAAATTTTTTGGCTGTCTTAAGTACCTGAATTTGAATTCATCCTAAAACTATATAGGTAGAAGCAGTATTTAGTTGAAGGACACAAGCGATCAGTAAGATGACTATTACAGCTCTAGCAAAGATATTGTTCTTTTGAATAATATTCTAGAATACAGTTTAGATCACAATCATGCAGTAATCTTCTTTAATTTTAATCTTTAAAAGTCAAATCCTTTTAGTTCATTTATTAAAATTATCTCAAGGCCTACTTCAAACACCTTATGTATCGAAATAAATTCACAAGTCAAATTTGGTAAAAATACGGTGTTTGAAGCAGTGCACCGAATTAGATTTGGCAGAGGGTTCGCTTCCATCTTTCGAATAATATGGCAAATAAATTGAGTGTTTGAATCACCGGTTCAATTAATACAAGAGCGAATTCAATATAATTCTATACGGTTGAAACACGGTGTTTTCAGTAGGCCTATTACTTTTATACTGAATGAAACCTGAACAATTTCTTTTTTTTTTTTTTGTCTGTGCCTTCATCTTAAATTACGAACCCATTGAAATTGTAGGCAAAATAAAAGGGGTTTAAAATGAATGTTTTAGCCTTTCTTAAATTTTAGCATCTTCTTATACACAAATATTTACCGTGTATAACCCTAACCCTTGATTATTTGAGGGTAATAATTAGTAAGGTGAAAAACGTAGACTCTTTGCTTCTATGATTTATAGGTCATCAAACCCAGACATCCCGTACAGCAGACTGTTGCGGACTAGGCGGAAACTATACATTTTCTTTAATTTTGTCTTGAAAAATCTTTTGTTAGAGAATCGGTCTCGTTTGTACATGTTTCATAAGTGTATACAGAAGACTTTGCTAGCACCGGGTCTTGTTTAAAATCATGTAAGTGTTATGTTTAAATATTACACCGCTCAACCCAATGCGTCTTCCGGTTAAATGGTATAGTCGCATACATTTTGTATTAAATGCGTCTAATTTCCTTTTATTTTGTGGGTGACAGAACTTGGTAAAAACTTGTCCCAATTTTTCCATCATCCAGGGGTTTTAAAACAAGACGTCGCGCGTCGCAAGCGACGTTTATAATCCTTATTTCCGACGTCTACTTTCACTTCAGATGCTCAGAACTCAGTTGCATAAGAGTTGTTGCTTTTCTCTATGTGTTTAACCCGATTCTTATGTCAATCTCTAGAAGAAAGCTTTGAATTTTCGGCAAAAACAGAGGTCAATTTTCTGCCGAGCTTTTCTGATAATGGCGAGAGATTTGAGCGTAGGTATTGAATATAACACGCTTGCAATGATTACTTGATCCTGAACAATGTGTAAACTGTATGTTGTGTTGACGTTGCTGTCAAAGGCTGTTCATTAAGACAGAGGAAATCGAGACACTCACAGAGGAGTTATTTTATTTGACCTATATTTGTGGATATTGTACACAATAAATCATATACTAAGATACATAATAATACAGAATAAGCCGTAACCAAATTCTAGCAGTTTTAATTAATTTAGAATGTTGATTATGCAAGAGAATCGAGAAATTTGAACTCTGACAAAACACTACTTTTTTCAACAACTGTCCTTCAATATGCAGGAAATGGGTTCTTTTTGCACGTTAAATTTCAAAAATTTCTGGGGGGCCATGCCCCCAGGCCCCCCATGAACACTCGAGCCTTCGGCCCTTGTTGCTCGGGCCTCCCGCCCTCGAGTAATACCAACCCCTACTTTACAGTTTCCAATTTCTACTTTATTTCTTTTTGAAACCCCTATCATCTTTCTTTCGCTTTGTTTTTCGTCAGATCCCGAAAATCCCGCAAGTCATTTCACGGGTATCATGATCGGAACGACTTGTGGAATTATATTTATCGTCCTAACTGTCCTTGCTGTCGCACACACGCGGAAACTGCGCCTGCTCAGAGCTCAGATGCGGCGAACAGACGTGGCCAGTACAGTGTCGTTTGACCCCCACCAGCAGAACGCGCCGCCAGATTATGACACAGGTATGAATGTGGCGCCACATGCCAGCGACCCTTGAAATTCGACCTTTTTTAAAAGAACTATGACAGTCTTAATCAGAGTCATAATAGCTAAACGTTTGGCAAATATTTTAAGTCGAACACCGTGGAGAAATAGGAGAATAATAGTGGTTTATAGCCCTTCATCTTCGTCACACTTTACTCTGACTAAGCACCACAGTCCGAAAGGGCAGTATCGGCAGTATAACTTTAAAAATTTTAAAATAAAGGAGATATAACGCGCATTCTGGTTGGCTGTGGTGATGCACTCTTAATATGAATTCTTAGTTTCCACGCTCTCCCATGAGACGCAAAACATAAAAGACGGAGTGGCCATGTTGGTGTCCTAAAGAAAATAAAAAAAATTAAAATTATTTTGCTTAAAAACACCAACATGGCCACTATAACGTCAGGTGAAAACCGGCAGTAGAGTGTATCAGCATACGTCATTCTAGATTTATTTGCTGTTTATATGTTTTATTTTATAAAAGAAATATGAAACTCGCTTACTTGCTCCGGTCTGTGATAGAAACACTTTTTTAAGTTCGCTCAAAGAAGTGTGAGAAAAACTCTCCTGCGGCTTGTTTTCCTCTATGCACTTCTATCATGAACTAAAGCTAACTCACACGTGTTTCCACCACGGAACAGAGAAAGCAAGCAAGCTTTATATTTCTATAATATTTTTCAAACTATTTCCATGTAAACACTGACACAGTATCTCTACCAAAGAAGGGATAAATACAAAATAAAGCACAAAGAGCTGAATCGTACGATACGCCATTCACCAATTGATACCAACAAACATCAGCCATGCATCAGTAACTGGATAAATCGTACGCGAAGTCCAAGTTGTTTGTAAATCCTATTACAATAATAATAATAAAAATAGAAATAATAAAATAATGCAAGTAATAATAATAAAAATAATAAATAATGATAAATAATATAATCAATAATAATAATAATAACAATAATAAATAATGAAAATTATAATAATTTAAATAGTAATAATAATAATAATATAAAAATAATAACAATAATAATAATAATAGTAATAATAATTGTCTGGTCTGAGTTGTTAGTAAATCCCTTTCTTTCGTTGATCAATTTCTTTTTAAATGTTATAAAGCAGATGGTGATTCTCATAAACTGGTTTTGATTTTGAAAGTGTTTTCCCTTTTTTATGAAATCAATACTGTTTTTTTTTTCAGTTATGTCCGCCCCTGATCGCTATCCTAGTAATACCCCGCGGCAAAATCAACGAAGCTACTCACTCCGGCCACAGGATCCGCTAGACCACCGTGAGCATAGCCATCTGTTGGGGTCTGAGGACGAGGATGATGAACCCCCACCACCACCCTACCCGGGAATCGTCGGGCAGCCTGTCTTGATGCATACTCATCTTTTGCAAGCGTGCTCAATGATGTCATTACCCCCAGGGTACCCCGATGAGGATCATGTTAGCAGTGAGTCCAAAATTGACCTAGAAGAACAAGCTCGTCACGAGGACATAGACTCCCAAATATGGCAAACCCGTCGCGACACGCGCTCAGGGTCATCAGAGTCTGCTTTTCTTTTATCACGTGATATGCACATGAACATTCAGTCAGAGAACTCTGGAGACCCAAATCATCGAAAAGAAAATCTTCGAAGACCGCCGCCGCCGTTAGAAAGACAAGATACTTGTAGTAGCTTCGTAACGGATGTTTAAGAAGAAAATAGTTGTTTAGCCGTTGTCTCGGAGCCAATGCGGCAAAAGTATGACCCACCTCACACCACCCTACTGGGGGCTATCAGATTTGGCAGCAGGCATTTCCGGTAGATGATCATCAGTAATGATGCTGGAAACCAAACGAGCAGTTTGCAACGAGTTTCAAAATGTTAAAAATACGTCGTCAGTGCGTCATTGTTATGGTATACACTTACTGTATCCTTGAATAGAAAACCATCGAGTTATAAAGTTGTCAATTTGTATACAGTATCCGAAGAGAAACCTGTCGATCAAGTTTTGAGATTCAACTGCATGCGTCATACCACTAACGCGCGACAAGACTGAGAAAGCCACCCATGGATCGTTTCAACTAGCGATACATATTAAATGAAATTCCATCAAACAAATTAATCGATATAGTAGCTAGGTTACTACGATTTTGCCTGTCATGCAGGCAGATAAGAGCTTTTACTTATTTAAATAGCAATTCGAGTATAGCTCTACAAATTGGATGGCTCGAATGGTAGTTTTCATTTTAACTCGAGCTGTGAATTACTCCATTACTTTCTCATATCGATTAATAAGCCTGGAGCATTTATGTCGATTATTTTTAAAATGCCAAGAGATAATTTATTAATGTCATTATGAAATTTTTGTTTAGTCTCGCAATCAAGAAGATGTTTTTCAATTTTGTTTAAAATACGTAGCGAGAACCAAGGCAAAGGATCTTTTTGTTTTAGTTACTTTGAATGTTCTGTCAGTTTTTTTCTCGTTTAAGTTGCTTTTTTCGTTTTTATCAATAGCTTTACGAGCCGTTGTTGGTACCTTTGAAGTGACGCGTAAAATTGTCCGTTTCGAAAAGACGATTAGTGTTGTATTTTGTCTAACTTTTAGTTTTGATCCAGTAGGCCTTTTGCAATTAGGGATCATGTGACCACATCTACCTAGCTTAAATTAATTAGTTTTGACGAAATGGTGTTCAGAAATGGAAAGAGCGGGTTAACATTAATTTAAACAAGTCTTGCCATTAATGATGTAGCATATATAAATTAAAAAGTTTGCAAAGAAAATGTATGTGAAAATGGTACTGGAGCTGAATGCAGCAAGGCTTGCCAATAGTTTCAAATGCCAAAAGGAAGTTAATTAATGTCATTATCAAATTTTGGTTTGGTCCTGCAGTCGAAACATTTTTCAATTTCCTCTAAAACTATGCAAATCCTCAGAAATATCCTGTTTTCTGTTTCATGCCATTTTTTACATATCTGAAGCCTTTGCCATTCTACTAATGCCAACCTTCTCGTTTTCCCAAATCATATGAAACCATTGTAGGTATTTGCTCGGTTTTTTTGTTTTGCTTACTAGTGTTAAAGGTGTACAAAATACAAGAGGTTTTGAAACGAATCAACAAGTAGCCAGTGAAAACATTCTCACTAACACCTGAAACAAAGAATGTGGACTTGCAACAAAGCATTCTTTGTATTTTCCTTTTGAAGTTTGCCGGCTTTCAGTTTATCAGTCTGCTATATTAATTAATTATGGACATAGATGATTGATTTAAGGTATGTGTGGTCACGTGCCCTTTAACTACGAAAGGTCTATTATTAATGCACTATTAATGTATTAATCATTCATAGTACTATTGATATTATTAATTTTCCTTGCTATATAATGTAGATTCAGGAAGTCATCGAACAGTATTTCATACAAAAAGTAGCGCTCTTTTTTGAGATAAGGCATCTTTGGTTCTAAAGTGGAAAGTTACTTTAAAAAGGATTAGAAGGAGGTCCAATTTAGATCTGATTAGTTCAGGTTTAACCACTTTTAAATGGCAAATATTCATTTTACTTAAGGGTAAAATATTCTTTGTAAAAATTGTGTTCTTGAACACAAGAAAAACACTTTAAATGCTAAATAGAATTAAGTCGGAATGTTTGTTACAAATGATATTGTATTTTGTAACAAAGTTTAAAAACAATAAAAAATGGTTTTGTATGAATTTAACATATGTTTTAGAGAGCTTTACCTGTCCGCTCGTAAGCATGACGGTTGCTTTTACAGCAAAGCGAGTTTGGTGTCGATAGGGTCCACCACTGAACACTTCTTAACAGATGAGCCATTAATTGATATTTGAGGAATGAGTCAAACAACAAATCACTTCAGCTCGAGCAGCAAAAAACCGCTATCTCAAGGCGCGCAGAGTTGAAAGCATCATTTCTTTCATTGAACGATCGGCTGATCGACCTTTGAGCAGTTTGTGACAATGTCTTCTCACCGCTACCGTGACTCTCACTTACAGTCGCAGGCACATTTAATCCACAACCGACTGCAAGTCCCATGCCTCATTCAGTTTAAGAAAGTTTCCATCATCGTTAATATACGAAAGCCGGCAAACTTAAAAAATGTACGAAGATGCATTGTTGTAGTTTGTTTTAAGATCTAAAACTCCTATTCAAAAGTAATTGTGATTAACCAAAAACTTATTGGGGGATCCTGTCCTCCCCAGCCAAATTATTGGGGGAGCCAGTGACC
>JAOBRD020426422.1:0-18777 GCA_027575215.2 Hydrozoanthus sils | reverse complement strand
GGGGGGTGGGGAGGTACAATCACAATAACGTGAGAAATATTGGGGGCACCGGCCCCTCCCTTGCTGCTACGGCCCTAGCTGGAGTCTAAGAGTAAGGTTTTTGCTAAATTGGGCTTGGGACCAAAATGAAGCTAGGTTGGTGCTAAAGATTAGGTTTAGGGCTAAGAACCAAAAGTTAAGCCTACGGCTGAGTCGAAGGGTTTGACGCGAACGGAAGCGAGTGCATCCATAGCATTCTTGATTTACTACCAACAATTGGCACAAGAAAACTCTTACCATAAAAGCCGGAGAATCTGCCTGGCTCAAGCCGTGTGAGAGGCTCCCCTCCGTGGCCAGCAGTACCCATGTGATGACGTACACGAAGATACTGCAGCTTACAGTCGCTGCATACCTACAGAAGTGAGAAAAGAAATTCAATAAGCTACTCATGACGGCCTATCCGGGGGGAAGGGGGGGGGGTTACGTAATCCCATACATTAGCTATACGGGGACGTGCTGCCCTTTCGGGTATACTTTTTCGACTTTCTGATCATCGTATGTTTTTTAGGCCTGAAATTTAAATAGGGTTTACATATAGCTGCTTTAGCCATCGTAAACATGGTAGTAGTTCTGATGTTCAGGATATACCATAAACAATAGGTGTGAACTAATACGAAAGGCATAAATAGGGTATATATAGAAGCTTGTAATGTTATAACATAAACAGGGACAACACTTTAGAACTTGGGTGGCACCCCTTTTTCCCCCTTCCCCCACCCCTTTCCCCTCGAGAGGGACGGGCGCGCTCGGATAGACGATTTCACAAATTTTATATTAGATTTAGTTTACCAGCTCCAAAAACTAACTCAAAACAAAATTTCATGTCGGAAATGGTTCGTCGTAATGAATACCGGACATGGTAATCGAAACATTTATTTTAAGAATTGATCAGTAACGGAGTTACTAAAACGTTAGAAAACTGTATATAATCTTAGGAATGGAAGTTGTTCAAATAGTAATTTCGGGAACTGGAGAAGTTACGTGACCGCGTGTCAGTAGCTGTAATGAGACAAGTGCATGAATGGAGATGGGCGTAAAATACGTGATTTGAGCTCCTGACGTAAAGGAAATTACATACATGTAAGTTAAGTGTATTGTTCTTGTTCAACTTAAAATATATATAGCAATTGCAACAGAAAACGATTGCAAAGACAGATTATTTGAGCGAAATTTAAGAGCCTCATAAACCGGTTTAGTTGTGAGTCGTACGAGTGTGTCGCAATTGATGACTAAAAGTCTTTTTAGCAAAGTAAGTAGACGAACGAAAGGCTTCTACGATAAACTTCTAAGAACACAGCTGTATTTTATAACTTTATATTCTCATTGTACTACTTTTATCATTATTGTAATTATATATATTGTGTCTGCGGCAATATGGCATCCCAGACAAAATTATAAGGATATGGTAAGAGTGTTCTATGATGACTTCGAGTGTGCTGTAGAAGATCAGGAAGAACCATGTGAGTGGTTCAGCATCAAAACAGGCGTCAAACAAAGGTGTAACATGTCAGGATTTTTGTTCCCGATAGTAATAGACTGGGTAATGAGAAGGACTGTGGAGAATGGAGAGAATGGAATCAGGTGGAGGTTTACATCTAAGCTCGACGATTTGGATTTTGCAGACGATGTGGCGCTGTCTTCTAGTAAACAGCAAAACAACTAAAATGAAAAATGAGGCGAGACGAGTCGGACTAAAAATCAACAAGGAGAAGACAAAGGTGAAGAGGATTAATGCGAAGAGTCGGGAAAGGATTACAATCGATGGCGAGGATATTATTGAAGTTCAGACTTTTAATTATCTAGAAGCTACAACTTGTAAAGAAGGAGGAGGAATGAAAGATCTGAAGAACAGACTTTCCAAAGCAAGAAGCGCATTTGTCAAACTCAAAAGACTTTGGAACTCCAAGAACATCAGCTCAGATTGTTTAAGACTCTGGTAGTTCCCCTTTTGCTTTACGGATGTGAAAAGTAGAAAATTAATTGGGGAGATGATAAGCAAATTTCATAACAAATGCCTCAGGAGAATCCTTAGAATAGACTGGAAAGATCAGTAACAACTCGAGAGCTGTTGAAGAAAGCAGGCATGAAGCCTTTAAGCAAGGAGGTAAAGAGACGAAAGTGGAAGATGGTAGGCCACATTTTAAGACAAGATAAAAGGAATGACTGCAACACTGCAATGACATGGAAGCCCGAAGGGAAAAGGAAAAAAGGAAGACCCAAAACGACCCTGGAGAAGGATAATGGAGAGAGAGAGAGGAAAGAAGCAGGTTGTTGGTAATGGAAAGAGGAAAGAACTATCGCAGCCAACAGAGAGAAATGGAAGCATTCTTTCGAGGCCTCATGCGCCACGAGGCGTCTAGAAGATAGGTGACATATATTGTATCAGTTCCTCTATATGTTGTACACTTATTAAAGCACTGAGGAAAGGGGCTTACAAAGGGGTTTTCAGATATCGCTCGGCCCACATTTTTTGGTCTTTTTGTCGCATCTATTTTTAGTGGAAAATGTCGCTGTCGCATTTTCGTCTGAACAAAATGTCGCTGTCATAATTTTCAATTTTTAAGCAGTTATTTGCCTAGTTTCTTACAGCTACAGTTTTTAAATCGTTGTCAAAAACAATGAAGTTAGCATGAAGAACAAATGTGTCTGTCTCATTAGCGTGTTCTAAAATCTTTAAGCTCGGACAAAAAATACCGCAAGAAACTGATTACATGTACTCCTGGATGTTTTGATACATAGTTGATCTCTGATGCCCTTTGTCGCTGTCGCAAATTGTCGCGCTTTTCCCGATAATTTCTGTTTCTTGTCGGCGCTTTGACAATGGTCTGTCGCCACCATTTAAGACCGTATCGTCTGTCGCCAAAACCCCAGGAAAGCAATTTCTGCCGAAACATGTCTGTGAATCTATCGTCCATTTTACAATTGCTTGGGATTTTTTTAATGTTCTGAACATTTTCCTCTTCAAAGAATTTTTCCTCTCTTTTTCACTTGCTTTAATTTTGCCGTTCAATTGAGAGAAAAGGTTGCAATGGCTGTATTTACCTAGAAAGACGTGAGACGAATTGTTCGACTGATCTAGGTAAATACGGGGCGCATCTAATGGGGCAGTTCAATGCTTCTGGGTAAAAAAGTTACAAATTTTGCCTGCTTGGCTACAAAGCTCAAGTTTAAATCGTCTGTTTTTTGCGTCCTGAATTAACCCAGACGCATAATTCGTCTGAGACGAATTATTTGTCTATTTTGTGCGTCGTTTCGACGCACAAAACAGACGAACAAAAGTTGATGTGTTTTTTGCGTCTGCCCCCTATTTACCTCGACGAATAATTCTTCTTAATTAGTCTTTCTAAGTAAATACAGCCAATGTATTAAATTGGAGAGTCCTGAACGGATTTCAAAACATTCGAGCATCGGTGTGAATACGCAGTATATACATGCATCGTCAAAACACGACGGCTGTTGATTTTTGTGTTCTATCATCGCACGAATAATAACAGGTAAGCCAACTATGACGTAGTAGTAGGCTACAATTAAGCTGCGGCTAAAAGAGTTGGTACCAGCCAGTCTTGAAAACGAACCAAAACAAAGTTATAAAGATTAAATCAGAGTTTCAGTCACAAATGAAGAGTTTCTGTTCGTTCTGCAACGGTTTATGATTTATGATTGAGCAGCTGTTTTGTTTTCTCTGGTTTATGTTTTCATTAAATCGCGAGTTAAGTTGTTGAACAAAAAAAGACACGGCTTGCTGACAGAAAGAAACACCGCTTTCATAACTAGCGTCTTATCCATTTTCGAAGAACGTCTAAAAATTTTTAACAACTTCGTTTTACTAATCGAAAACGTCGCAATAAGTTTGTAAGCGCTGATAAAACGTATCGTCTCGTTTCTTTTAATTCTAGCTAATTTTATGTAAACATTGAAAAATAATAATGAAACACTTAAAGACTTACCTCAAAGCATTTAAGCCGCATTTTTCATGTGCGTCTTCTGTGAGCTCCGGTATCAAAGCCAAATGAGAAATCTGTGTTGCAGCCCAACCGAATTGAAATACAATAATAAACAGAGCATAATAGAAAAATAGCGCTCTTTCGTCCGCACCTTTACAATTCCAAATACACAAGTTAAAGATGAATGGAAACGTGAAGGCAACACATGCAACTCCGACGAAATGCCACACTTTTCGTCTGCCGTACTTAAAATTTCCCGTCTTGTCCGATTCTATCCCAACAAGCGGTGTACATATCCCATCTGCGATTTGCCCCAGGAGAAGCAAAGCGCCAGCCTTGATGTTTGAGAACTGAGCTACTCGATGGAGGTAAACCAACAGATATGTAAACCACATCGACGAGCAAAGATCGTTCAAGACGTGGCCGACGCCATAACAAAGCTTTGTTTTGAAGTTAAGGTCTCTTCTTCTTCCAGAGAAAACTATTGCTTGCTGCTTGTTGTTCATCGTTTCTGACTTCCGTATCCAATCTGAGCGCAGCACCGATTCGACTTAAATTAACACCCAGACTTAAAGAGGCTGTATTATATTTTGAGTCATGTGTTGAATATTCATTCTCTTAAACACACATCGTCGTGCTTTCCTTTGTTCTCGTGTCTGGTCTTGTCACGTAGATATTTATTTTTAACAACTGGCATCGGCATAAAAGGAAAAATATTTGTAGAATCGCTACAAAAGATTTTTTTGTTTGATTTGTGCTATACGAGTTAAGAAAACATTTACTTACAATCAACCCTTAATACTTATTCAGTGAACAAGAAAACATTTATCTACCAGAATTTAATCAACAACTGCTTTGGGTCTTCAATAAAGAGCAAACGCGAGTACTAAGCGTAAAAAAAATAAAAAAAATTAGAAAACCAGACGCATCGCGTTTCCAAAGCATAATATCATGCATAAGTGACACGAAAATATGCGTGACTTCCTTTACTCTTGAGCACATTTTCAAACACGGCATGTCTTTTTTAACCCTTTTCAAGTCAGTTATCAACATCTAACTTCTCCTTACAAAACATATACAATAAAAGAAGGCATTTGGTAATGAGAATTGATCAAAACAACGCAAACTACTGAAATTCTCCGAAACCTTTTCTATAAAAAGTATTGACTGCAGTATTGACTTGTCGACAGACTGTATTGTACATATTGTACTTTCTGGAACACACGAAGAGCTGACACGCCTACTCCACAACAAGTGACTGTCACGAGTACATCAGAGCAGAAGTAATATCTATTATGTGGACACGCTTTTACAAAGGTAGTCCCTGTGAGTCTCACATGACTGCACTGAAAAGGAGCTTAACCCTTTTCCTGCTAAACGGGTTTAAAATTAGTAAACTAAAAATTATTCTAACTTTAAAACCGCTGCTTGAAAACCTACAAAGTGACCATTTATTTTCTTTGTCTTTACAAGTAGATTCTGAAAAAGGTTAATTGTTTTAACAACTTCTGAAGTTCGTAATTTTGTTGAGATTTTATGACTTTGGTTTTTAAAAATTCAGCAGAAGAAGGGTTAAGACACG
Source organism: Hydrozoanthus sils (assembly GCA_027575215.2). Taxonomy (NCBI): domain Eukaryota; kingdom Metazoa; phylum Cnidaria; class Anthozoa; order Zoantharia; family Hydrozoanthidae; genus Hydrozoanthus; species Hydrozoanthus sils. The sequence goes on along the minus strand of JAOBRD020426422.1, from coordinate 13,212 downwards.
AGAATATTGTCAGAGATCTTAAGCAACGTACGAAAACGACAACGTCGACGGCATAAAAACATGATGTTCAGACGAAGGGCTAGCGCTCGAAACGTCAGCTTTTTCCATCATCTCACGGCGACGATAATTTATTTATCACACAATACTAATAGTGAATACAATAGCTGCACGTTGGAATGCACTGTGCTGGTCGCCTGTACGCTTTCGTCTTGAAAATTATACGTTAAAAGCTCAACTCTAAAGTTGAGACTACACGAACGACCTACATATAATTTTGTCAATCTTCAACGTTCTCTATATTCGAAAAGGGTAACTGGGGCAAAAGAGAAAGCAACCTAGCCACAAGTGATTGAAAGGGAAAAGCAAGAAGTGTGTTTTTTAAACAGTCCTCATCCTCGTTGCTTAAGGTTCCTTGAGTAGTCTGGCAACGCCGATGACCACGGCAGGGAGCAATAATAAAATGGAATGCACCGTGCTGTCCACAAGTCTGCACGTCGTCTTTAAAGCCGGGGGGGGGATGCTCGTCGGAAAATTTCATTGGAAACCCAAAGGAGGTACCAAAATGGACGTGGCTCAGGTCGATTTCAAACCCTTAGAGGTACCAGCGTTACATGCTGACAACATTTCAATCAATTTAATGAAGCTAATAGCATTATTAATAGAGATCCTCAATAAACACACCAAACAAACCCGGTCACAGTTACTTGCCTCATTTAATCTCCAGAACAACAACTAAAAATCCAAACCACTGTTCGTAAGATACTGAGAAAGCCCTAAAAGATACCGCACTGTATGCAAATGTCAAAATTTCGTCTCTGGCATCCTAAGCGGTACCAAATCGTTGAGTTTTTACCCCTAAGAGGTACGACGAGTATCCCCGGCCAAAAAAGTTGGGAGTTCCTCCCCCTCCCCCTTCACCCCTTCCCCGGTGAATATGGATGTACATACAACGACAATTATTGGCACTGTTAAAAAGCTGACTGTGTACTTCGGTCGTTGTTTGGGCGCTGCTCCGTTTATACAACAAATGTCAACATTTTGAAGAAGAATATTAAGGTGTTAAGACAAAATCAGTTACAAAGACAGAGCCTCGTTTTTATATCACAACTACTCCCCCTCCTAAGAAATTTAAATTAATGTTTGAGGGTAAAAACCTTCAAAAAGAATATCAATCCTTGGCGCCAAAACTAAAGTTCTTAAAAAATATTCATTAACTCAAAATTAATGGACACTTACTGGATCTGGTAGTTTTTGTAGTTGCTTCAGTTGCTTCAGGCATCACTACGATAGTTCGTATATAATTATGTTTTTTTGTTTCTTTGTCGAAAAAGTGGAAATGAGTACGCTGTTGTTCTTGTTCAAGACATAAAGGACAAAAGTGCATGAGAAAAAAAAGTCTGGCCGATGCTTGGTCTTTGGGTCTTTCCAAGCTGATAGAAATAAAGCTCAAAAACAGAGCAGTGGAAGCGAGTTTACTCGGGCACAATGATTAGTCGCTTTTTTTTTTTTTGGTTTCTTATTCTAGTAAAAAATTTAATAACAGAGTAAAATCAACTAAGCTACCTTCGCTTAGAAGGGATACAACGCGTGAAATGCTTTGTTTCAATAAACTATTAAATTGCCGTTATTTAGAAACCAAGCTTGTTTTCAACGTGGCTTCTTTTGTTCTTTTTGTGCTTCGCTGGTCAAATAGAACGCAACAATATAGCCAGGTATTACCATAATTGCTTAATTTACAAAACATTTTTAAGCCGATCGTTTTTTCTCTCGCTGGTTTCTCTAACCGTAACGCTCAGTTATGGCTTCGCCTCCTGTGTTCTCTGAACTCGAGGACTACATTTGTCCATTGTGTCTTGAAGAATACAAAATCCCTAAACTGCTTACCTGTGACCATAGTTTGTGTAAAGACTGCTGGGAGAAGATGGTTGAATCAAGTTTGAACAAAGAAATCATAGTTTGTCCGATGTGCCGATCACAGACTAAAATCCCTTCGGGCGGGGTAGCAGAATTACAAGCCAATGTTGCTATCAAAAAACTGATCGATAATTCTCCAGCAAAACAAGCAAAGAATGAAGTAAAAAGCGCGCTGAAAGGCCTTCGTGTTAAAATCTGCAAAATGGAAGAAATCAGTGACAAAGTTTGTTATTCGTTGGAACGTAAAGCTAAGAATGTAAAACACCAAATCCACGAGAGCATGGAGAATCTGGTGGAAATAATTCGCACACATGAAAAACCTTTATTCCAGCAAGTCGATGAACTGTTAACTAAAGAAAAAGAAGAAAACATTTTGTTTGTTGTTTACGAACAGACCGCTCGTATTTGTCAAGCAGTGAAGAATATACTCAAACGAGATGAGCTGGGAGAAATCCTTGACAAGATGAGCTTCATTCTGAGGCAGCTGAAAGAGTCGGAAGAAAGCGTGACTGCTCTCGTCACTGAAGAAAGGCCTCTTTGTTTTAAAGTGCCACAGTTCGAGAACTGCAAAGAATTTCTTTAGAGGGTTACTGGGAGTGTGTTTGGTATTGTGAGTCGAACTAGCAAGGCGTACTCCAGGCCATCTATGCTCCAGGCCTCCAAAACAATGAAGCCCGGGGAGATCGTAGCAAAACTACAGATACCTCCACGCCTGGAAAAACGTTTCAACCCATGCGCTTTGTCCGTGACTCAGCGAGGATCTATTTTAGTTTCTGATCAGGGAAACCATAGTATTTTAGTGCATAATGACCGTGGTTGTTTTCTTACTCGTATTGGCACGAAAGGCTATCAGGAAGGCGAGTTGGAGTGCCCAACCGGAGCTGTTTCCCTATCAAAGGACCTACTACTAGTCGCAGATGGGTGCATATTTGGCAACCCCGCTAGATTACAGACCTTTAGTCTATCTGGTGAATTCGTCGGAGGCATCGTAAAGCCAAACCAGAACAATCAGTGGTTTGCGCAAGTCTCAGAGGCCCCGAATGATCACGTGATTATCACATGTCGTAAAATTTCTACCGATTACAACGCAAGAGTCAAAGTCTACAGTTCTGACGGAACATTGAAGCTATCATTCGGTTATGAAGGGAATGGTAAGATGATAAACCCAGTAAAAACTATTTACCTCAATGGCGAGTATTTTGTATCGGATATGGACAAAGAAACGAACGTTAACCTCTCCATGATAAAAGTTTTTAGCTGCGAAGGAAAATTTGGCCACAAGTTTGCCGAAGAAACGTTGCGACGCAATGCCGCTGAACGGTTTTACAGCCCGCTCATTATTACGGGAGACACAAAACTGAACCAAATACTGGCCTACAGTGGAATATCCAGGGTTATTCGGTGTTACAAATCGGATGGTAGTCTTGTGGCGTGTTTCAACACTATATCTAATATCAGCGATATGGTGATCACACAGGACAGGCGACTCCTAGTATCACGAGACGCGTTCAAGGACTCGCCACCCTCTGTAATGTCACTGTTTTGGAAATGAGATCGAAACTGTAACTATATTGACAGCGCCCGTTCGGGTTTTTGGAAAATCGATAACTTTAAAAAGAATATATATCGTCGAACAAATGCATGTTTCGATTTAGAGAGGTCACTCCCGAGTGTGGACAAGTGCGGGGATTGCCTGACTTAACTTGTCTTGGGTTAGTTCTTAATTCCCACTCTGCTACTGCATTGGTTGCCTCGGTAGCTCGGTGGCAAGAGCACCTGCCATGTGATCGAGTGGACGTGGGTTCGATTCTCGCTCGGGACGAGAACAGATTGGGTATTTTTCTTGCCGTGGTTTCTCTTACGCTTGCCTTTGGTGTATTAAAGCGTGTCAGAGTTTGACCTCTCTCATGATGATCATATCGTAAAATCCTAGCAGTCCCCAGAGTGGGGGATTAAATCCTGGGAAACAAAGGTTATGGTAGAATAAAAGAGACCTCACGGGGGAGTCTGTTTTAGTATTACTTAGAAATTAACGTATCTCCAACTTATAAGCTCTTAAATGGTTAGCGCTAGCCTGCGAAGCTGGCGATTCGCTTTGTTTTAACGCGATCCAGAACCGTGTTTCATGATCGCTTCGTGCTGGCTTCCACTCGCTTCTCTCGCGTGCAATGGGAGAGTTGGGTTCTAGATCTGCCTACAAAAAAACAAAACAAAAAAAAAACACCCGAGTTAGATTATCGCTCTCCATTTTAACACATTGGTCAATGAAAAGTGTTCGCTGTTAACTTAAACGTACCGAAACCAATATGAGATGACACATAAAATGTAATGGGTTACAACAAGACTAAAGACTCAGGCACAAACTATTCTTCGGGTCCAGAACAGGCTTAGTCCCTTCTGAACCAAGAGACCTCAGTGACAATTTACTGGCTGTTTCTATGTCATTTCATCAACACGCATGTGCAAGACTGCTGATTTTTTAAGTCGAAATAGGTGTATTTATGATGGTAATAAAATATCATTTCCTGGTGCACTGTTTAATTTGTTTATGACTGAGAATCTTTTACAAAATTTGCAGTGGTTAGGATTATGTAAACGCACTGTAGTTTCAAAGTTAACCCCCTTTACATGTAACAACATCTAGGAAGATTGGCGGCTGAACTCCTCAAATTAGTTAGGCCTTTCACTCCTACAGCACTTGTCGACATTTAAATTCTCCTTACGGTCATAATACTTTATAATCAGCTGACTGGTGATGAGAATATTGAACTTGATCGTCCTGCTTAACTTAGTTATTCAAACACAAGGGCCCACAAGATTCCGTCATAAACAAGCCGGTTTTTGGCCTTGACTCGGCATTCAACCAGCATATAAAGTTCAATTGTATTTAATTACGCTATAAGCAAAGCAAAGAAAACAACACACCAGAGGTAAGCTTTCGATCGCATTGAAAGACCAAGAAAAGAAGCCAAGAAAAGACAAACATCTTGCCTACATAAACTTAAAAAACATTTCGGACAAATTAATCTCGGACACATTTAATTTTTGCGAATTTCGGCAAAATTTCGGACTTTTTTTGCATAAAACATAACTTTTATTATTTATTACAAACCTGTTCCGACGGCTACTACAAACGTTTTCAAGTATGATATCGTTTGTTTCAATGCAAAAATCAAATTAAGACAAAATAATCAGTTCATTTATACATCTGGTACGGTTTCGTTGTTTTTCAGGAAGGAAGTGGGTTTTAATAGTAAAGGCAAGCTCATCGCCGATGTTGTGGGCCACGTACCTCAAGAAATTCCTCGCTTTGCCTTCACTTTTTTTTTCTTACACACGGCGGAAGTGTTGAGGCTACAGTGGAATCTTAAAAGTACCGGAATTTCACCAATATCAAAGGGTGGGCCCGAGATTATCCTAAGCAGCAAAATTTAAGATTGCCGATTAAAAGAACTAATTGAACAGAATTATGATAAGACGCCCGTCTGCACGTTGAGAGAACAAGAAGAGGATATAATGACGATGAAAGTGACGAGACCGTCATAATTAGTGATGACGAAGATTGAATCGTTTAAAACGGATTTATTTATATCAAGGACTAACTTTGAAGGGTGCGTGAGTCGTTAGGGCCTATTCCGGAATAGGAATTCATAAAATAAAAACTTTGTCGGATTCGTGGGGTTGCTTTCCCTGCGAAGTAACAAGTAAAGTATGTCTTAGTGATAAAACTCTTTTGAATTTTAAATTTGAAACAAATATTTCATTTTCCTTAACAATCTTAAAGGAAATTCAAAACTTCATTCTTAATCGGGAATAGTTGGAACAGGCCCTTAAATAATTTTCGTGTAAAATCAAGCTGTAAGAAAATATAAACAAGTTGTGTTACTGTTTTTAAAACAAAAATCGATGGTCTTAATATTCTATCGACAAAAATTTTCGGATGCTAAAAATTTTCGGACGGATTAACATTCGGACAAATTTTTTGTCCGAAATTAAGTTCGTTCGAAATTTTATTTTAAATGTAGCTCATTTCCTCGAATTTCCGCCGCCGTTGTTACACATTTTTCCAGTTTCTCAAAGTGAGTCAAACTTTTGCCGCGACTGATGTTTGCAAACTTTCGCCGTGATCAATGTCCCACGAAAATTTTTAGGTGCTGTCAACAAACTTTTGCCGTGAGATTTGGGGAGCCGTGTTATCAAACTTTTGCCGTGATATTCACACATTTTTGCTGTAACTTTTTTTGGGTCACTACTTTGTATAACTACTTTGATCCATATATATTGCACCGTCAAAATACAAAATACAAGGCGTTAACCATCATGGCTGCCAAACGAAGCATAATTTATCTACTTCTGTCACGTGACTGAATACTGGCTTCTGAGTGGTGCCTCAAACACGACATAAGGATTTTTCGGTAACATGTTGGTGGAACGGCTTACCATAAAAACTAGAGAAACAAACAACACTGGATTAATTAAACAGTCATTTATTTTATAGCAATTTACACTATGAAACATGACAGGAGTGTGCTAGCTACTGCACGCTATCTTTATTCCTTTTTTATAGACAGTCTAACAATTGTCCTTCACCAACAGTTCCTTGGGCATGTGCACACCACGGCAGTTACATGGTTGACTTCTACAATCGTGCATTCACAATCTGGACAAACTCTGGTTTAAGAGAGGCTCCGCCCACAAGGAATCCATCAACGTCGGGTTCAGCTGCCAATTCACGGCAGTTCTTACAGTTCACGGATCCTGAAACCAAGAGATAGGTTCTTCTTTAGTTAAACAAAAAACCGCGCTATAAAAAGGGTAGGCCCTCCCACATTTTACACCTTTCAAAATTTGAGCCAAGAGGCTGTTCAACTTCTATCTTAGCAATAAAAATAAAGAAATTCATAACCGCTAAAAATTAAGTATTCGTATCAAAGTTTTTTATATACAGAACTTTGTGGTAAAAAGAAACGAAAGCAAAGGTCGCACCGTTCCGTTTTCTGTTTCTGTAAGAAATTTCCAGAAATCTTGAACCTTTTCGACGAAGTCGTCATACCTCAGCACTATAAATTTTCGTTCACTAGCAAAACGCATGTTTCGTCGAAACTTCGCGTATTTCGCTGTTCGTTTGTGTTTCTCTTTACCATTGCTGTACTAGCATCGTTACAATTTCCTTTTGTTTGAAACAAAAATCAAGAAAACTCTCTGACTCTGAAGTAGTTAGTTGTTCTGTTTACATGTTCCACGAAACAACTTTACACACGAATTGTCCACTTATTTCATGTCATGTCTCTTCGGAGGTTGAGTGACAACTGATGGCAAAGCCCCTTCTATAACGCGGTTTCTTGTTCAACTTTAAGTCACTAGCTATCGAACAAGGACCCGCGCTAGAAAAGGCATACCTCCTCCCATATCTGACACCTTCAAAAAAATTCAAATTTTTACACTAAAATTAAATATTTAAATTCAATAACCACTAAAATGAATAATTTCTATTATTACATTGCAAGTCAAACTCCTAGGGCCAATAACCAAATCCTGCGCGCTGATTGGCCGAAAATAAGTCAATAACTTCCCATACAGGACCGGGAAGTTTTGGACAGATTTCTCGTTAACGCGAACTCACAGAGATAATCGTTTGTTCTCTTTTACTGATCTAAAACTGAAGCAATGTAATAAATATCTTAATAACCTCGTTTACTCGGTCTGTCCGGGGAAATATTTTCCCTCGGTCTTTCGCACGGACCTCACAACGCTCGGTCTGTATAGTGAAAGACCTCGGGCAAATATTTCCCCGGACAGACCTCGCACTCGGTTATTAAGAAATTTATAATATGTGGTAGTGGTAAAAAGAAACGCAAGCGAAATTCGTTTCTTGCATTTTTACCATAACAGTATTTTATGTTTCGTTATAATTTCCCTCCGTTTGAAACTGAGAGCAAAAAATCTTACGATTCTGAAGTAATTACATGTTCTTTCCAAATGTTACATGAAACAATTTTATAGCGCAGTGGTAAGATCTCTGTCTCCCAATCCTGAAGTTCCCAGTTTGATCCCCTGGCTGGTTGAGGGTTGAATATTTGGGTGATCTTCTTGCCACTCAGCTTTCCATCTTTCCGGGGTCAGTGAAATGGTTACCAGCATATATGGACCGTTTGAAGCGGCTGCCTATTGCGCCTTTTTTTTGCTTCCGGTCGCCTGGGGGTAAACTGATCATTGTAAAGCGCCTTGAGCATGTACACGGAAAGGGCGCTACATAAATGCCCCACTTTCCTTTTTCCTTTTTCTTTATTTCATGAATGCCATAGGTTGAGTGACAACTGAAAGTGATGAGCGCCTGGCTCGGGCCCTTTTATAGCGTGGGTCCCTGTTTAAAGCCTTCATAAGTTCGTGGTCTATAATTAGTCAATTCAATACGGAATCGTACTGTCTGAAAAAAGATTCTGCTTGGCTTTAATGTTGGAGTCAACTGGATTTGAACAACAACCAGGCCCAGAATAATGAGATAAACTTTACAAGGCTGATATTGCAAGTAGAGACTTGAAGTAATTTTCGTGATGATACAGTACATACAATTGCTAAAGGGGAAAAGAACCTGGTTCAAAAGTTTCATGCTTCCCTGATACAATTTCTAAAAATACCTCACTCACTGTGAACATTTTTCATCACTTCAAGGACCTTTTTCAAAAATGTTATTCTTAAATTGTGTGAATTTAAATTAGCCTTACTACCCTCTTTTGAAAGTTTAATTCAAGAACGAGGCTGGCAGGCTAATTTGAATGCACATAAAATGATATTAGAATAACTGCCATTTTTGAAAAAGGTCTATAATTTATAACTGTAAAACACAAAAAATGATCTTGGGATAAAAATTTTAAAAACTTAGTTTGAGCAAGGCCTTAAAATGACAACTGAAGGCTTATGTTTCAAATTTTTTGTCCAGAGATCGTTTTTATATTTTTCTCAGTTATTTTTTACCTGGATATTTTTTTCTATTGTTATTCTTAATTTATCTGCAGTACAAATTCTATATGATAACATCTTAGTCACAGTCTCATGTCATAAATAAAAGGCAATAAAGGACTACAAAACATCTCAAGTCTACCTCCATAGATGATCCTAGTGGATTCTGCCACATCAACAGACACATTTTGTTTTAGCCATTCCCTCAAACTTCGGTGAATTTCTTGTGCCTGTGTTCAGGAATACACAAAAATTTATTACAAGGAAAACATTAAAAGGGAAAACTCCTCTAACCAGTTCCATCATCACTTATATATTGTGAACATTCAAGCCTTACGCAAGGTATATTAGTTTGGCCAGTCTAAAAATTTGGAAAAATGTTGACCATTAAAGTTAGTTACAGAGCTTCCAAACCATAAAGGAGTATTACATTTGAAAGATAATCAGACACTGCTCTTCGAACATGTTATTAACAAGCTTAAATTTTAAGAGAAAATAGGAACTTATTAAAGTTCACTTTTTTCATGAAATGACTTATCAAAGTACAGAAGGTTAGCATTTAGTTGTACCATCTTTTATGTACCTGCTGGGGTGTGGCAGTCTTTCCTGTCCCTATAGCCCAAACGGGCTCATAAGCAATAACCATTCTAGTCCAGTCAGAGGTCTTATCTAAAACCAAGAGTGGAGTTTCCCTGCGTCAATAGTCAATGACGGGCAAAGTGGCAAGTTGACCATTAGATTAACAGAAAACAACAACAATTAGTCTAATTATTGTTATACTACTAGAATTGAAATCATACTCTGCCTTCAATTTCAAACCAATAAAAACAAGTGTGTAAAGAATCTGCCATTTGCAACTATTATTTACTGTTTAAAAACAATAGTAGTTTTGGATGCTAATTAATGCTGGACCCAACAAAAAAGACAGCAAGTAGATTAGCTAATCAGATTGCAGCGTTCATGATAGAATACTACTAAGTTGGTTTCTGTGAGATCACCTCCAAAATTAGCCAATAAAAAGGCAGATGCTGGGTCCTCATTTTCAAGAGTAGTTCAAGGGGTTTGTTACCTGCAATAGCTTTGAGTTGCCTGAAAACAACCTCTTCTGTTTTCCCTGCCTCTCGCTCTGAGAGAAGTTCTCCTATACAGGCAATAACCTTCATATTACATGACATCACATGGGTAACTTTTTCACCAATAAGCTGCAAACAATGAGCAAAATGTTTTACGTTGTCAAATTTTTTCCTAGAAACAGCAAGCTTAAACAAAAGATGTAACTTCTCACAATAATATCAAGTAAAGTGACGATTACTAACATTAATTAAAAGCATTCCACTTTTTTTTCATTATTATTGCACCAGAGCTTAACATGATAATTATGTATAAAGAGCAAAATCCAGTCTTATCACATGAATACAAGTCATGTGCATCTGCAAAGCAACAACAAAAATCAAGCCCTTCTTCCCAAAACAAGTTCACACACACAGCTTCAGGCTTTTCAATGAGACAAAACTGAGGTGTGTGGTGCTTTGCAGGGCTAAAGCATAGCCAAGGTGTGTGATGGTGTGCTGTTTCAACTTGGGTAGATTTCTTCTGAACTAAAATGAATGGTTAAAGTCAGATATGTGGTCTTCAGAACAAGTGATTTCACACAGTACTTCTTTTATAATATACAAAGTGAAAGATGTGCATCAACCAATGTTGAAAAACAAATTTTCTCTCTGCTTTACACTTGACCAGGATAATATTTTCTGAGACATGTGATTGACTGCACGTATCAAGTAATTTTAGGCAATGTGACAAGGCATGCGAGTGCGATCGTATGCCTCTTACTGACAAGTCTGCAGCTTGTAAAACCTGTCATTGTTAATTTACTAGAAAGTTTTTGCACAATAAACTAGCAAAAAAACTGGCTCAACAAATGCGATGAAAGTACTTTTAAGCCATGAAAAGTAAAGATGTAACTGTTCACGTATCAGACTGACCAGGGTATAAAACAAACCTCATCTTTCTCCCCAAACACATTTCTCCTTTCTGAGTGGCCGAGAATCACCCAACTGCAGCCCATATCAGAGATCATCTCAGGGCTAAAATGAAAACAAAAACAGGCTTATAAAGTCTTTTGCTTTATATGTACATGTATGATAATTTATTTCTTGCATAAATTAACCTCATGCTAAACAATTCCTATTGACCAGTACTATCTCTAGTTATACTCTTTCACTCCATTGGTTATAACTTACAGTAATTACAGTTAAGTACTGTAGTATTAGATCAAGTGCTACAAACAATAATGTGATGTAATTATTATCATCATTTAAAACAATTATTCATCTTATTTAATCCAAATTTTGTAAGCTCAAGCATGGTCCAAGGGAATTTTACGCCACTTCAATACCTAACTTGTTCTTATTGATTCAGCTTTTAAAACAGCTTCTACTATAAAGGTTACTTTGAATATTCATAGATTAAGTGTCTTTCTATTTGGAGAAAAAATTGAAAAAATAGTCCATCCCCGCTTCTCTTCCCTCTCCAATCCCATTAACACACACATCTGCTTTTAAATATAATGTTATATATACACACATAAAAACAAACAACCTATCAACAGATTACCAACAGTTGACTGACATGTTACCGGACTGTTTGTCTGTTGGCTGAGAGATATAATAGTGAACAATAAGAAAAAAATTTTGACTGACTGTCAAGCTGTCAGATGGCTGGTCATTTGTTGGCCATCTGATAGCTAACTATTGGCTGTCATTCGACCAACAGCTGGCCGTCTATCAGTTAATTAATGTGAGCTGTTCTTCACAAGTCTTAGATCTTTAGCTTGCTTGAAAACTTATTAACAAACCTAATCTCCCCAGTAAATGCTCCACTTGCAACCTTGTAACAGTTTTGAGCAGACACGCCTATTGCGGAATTTACCCTCTGTCGCACATAATCCAGATAGATACTTGGTGGAGATACTACAACTTCTGTTGATAGAGAGTGAGCACCTGTTAAAATTGTGTTACGGCTTATCTTGTACTTAAAATAGCCAAGAGGCCTGTTATTTATCTCTTTACAATGTCTTGAAAAATTATCTCAATTAGAGCTTGACTATGTATACCTTTTAAGCAACAAGTCCTCAGTAGTTTGCTTCATTTGATCCATTCTCATTTTCTCATTACAAAATTACTTATTTTGTACATGTTATGTGGGGAGAAGTGATACATTGGTAACTGTCTGGGACTGAAAGAATTGAAAGACAGAACCCTCTGTGGGCTGCTAATGGTGAACTGTGTAAAATACTAGAAGTTTGACTGAGTTGAATAGTATGTATTTAACTCAAGACTTGTCCTAATAAAAGCTGACAATTAAAAAGAATAATTTAATTAAATTATAAGTTTTTGCTTTTAAAACTCCAAATTTGATCTAAACAAATGGTGGTTGGAAGGTATAAAAATAAATTCCTTAACAGAAGGCAATTAAATTTAGTATACTCCAGGCTTGTCTGGCAGTTGAATATACATTACATAAACTATAAACATGTACTATAAATTTGTACCTAACCTTACTTAACTCCAGGCTTGTCTGGCAGTTGAATATACATTACATAAACTATATAAACCTGTCCTATAAATTTGTACCTAACCTTACTTAACTCCAGGCTTGTCCTTAACAGCTGAAACTTACTAAGTCCATAAAGTTTACTTTCAAAAGTCCAGGCTCATTAAAAATTTGTATACATGTACATATACTTTAAGTTTTTGTTTAACTCCAGCAGGGTTCTCAAAAAAAAGCTGGCAGCCACCGGAGTTGCACTGGTTAATTCTCACACGATAACAAATACATGTCAGCAAACTAACTCCAAATCTCACCCCAAACAGCTTATTCACACTCAACTTCAATTAATCAGGGCCTTTTAAGAATTTTTTCGAAAAGTAATGTCCCAAAAACCTATTTCTTTTTCAAGGCCATTTACAATTTCATATACATATTTAATTTTTTCCTAAGAGGGCACAGTAACGAATGCTGCAATGTGCAAATTGTTTCGCGTGAATTATCCTATCTTGTAGTCTTTTCAAAAACATCTCAAGCTAAGTGCGACATGTAATTGTGAGTGATTGAGAAATATAACACAATGAAAACACTGGCTCTCTTACCCAATTAATTTGAAGAAGGAAAAAATAAATAAATTATTTGCCGGCCATGAAAGGTCCGTATAGTGAAAAACTGTTATCTCGGTCTCGACAATGCTGCCCTCGGCCTATGGCGTCGGGTCACAGCATTCTCAAGACCTTGGTCACAGTTTTTCACTATACGGACCTCCAGGCCGACAAACAACATATA
>JAOBRD020426315.1:0-18778 GCA_027575215.2 Hydrozoanthus sils | reverse complement strand
TGAGATATTATACAGTGAGTAGGGAACCAATCAAATTGCTTAAAATTCAATATCCAGTTGTTTTTTTTATAATAATTACATTTATATATACATTTATATATATTATATATTTATAACCAGGTACAGTATACAACATACATTCCACTTATAAATATTTTATCCAAATTTAAACAGTTTTACTCCGTTTTAGTTCATTCTGATGGAGGCTGCCACAAGTGCAGCCGAAACGTTATTTTAACATTTTTACTTTTTACCGCAAAGCATATTTTATAGCTTTTACATCCATATACTGTTCATGAGTTACGGGTGGTTAAATGTTGTTTTGATTATTTGCAGGTTCTGTTGCAATCTCGGGTGTTCATGTACAATGTGCATGCTTTTTGACGGGAAATGGGTTCCCGATTAACAATCTGACACTAAATATGTTTAACATGTATATAGTTTTAATCAAGAAAACACCACAGGTTGCACTACAAAGTGAGGCGACTTTCCAAACCAATATAAATATTTTTGAGTAGGAGTAAAGTTTAAGTGTTGAAATCAAACAATTAAAGAACATTCGAAGTAGATAATGCAAAAAAAATGAACAAGATTCAACTTCCCAAACAGCCTATCCTTGCTTGTTTGCTCACTTTTGAAAATGTTAACTCAACTTTAAACGCTGTCATCCCAGGAAGTCCCAAATTTTTGCCTTCTGGCTACAGAGAGGAAATGCCTTTGCTGCCCCAGGTCCGAGTCCAAAGCAGCACTGCCATAGCTGCTTGAAGACGTTTATCTTTTTGGTAAAAATATCAAATTTGACTGCGTGCGCAAGAAGAATTACCAAGGGACTTTAGGCTATTTGTTTCGATCCGTTTGTGTTAAGCTATGGGCAGTTACACGGGTTTAAAAAAGGTTTCGCCATCAATGATGACATCTGACATATTTGCAACATTTATAACTAACATTTTAAACTCACATATTGCTATTTCTAAGGAAGTAGAAGTAGCTGCACGTCTAAGCTACGAAAGTAGCTGAATGAGCCATGACCAATAGGGCCAGGTAAATTATGTCAGTATTTCTTTTAGGGTAATAGAAATCCCTTTTGAAATCGAGCACAAACAAAAAGCGAGCATAATTAGCAAAAGTTTTGGTATGACGTCATTTTGTTAACGTAAATACGTAATGCTCATTAGCGATAACCATCTGCGCGCTAGCGGCGTAGGTTACATGTGTTACATTCGGGAGATACGTGGTGTTTGATACACCACGTACTTACAAAAAGTAACAGGAATGTAGAATATTTAGAGCAATGGCGACGATTCTTGCGATTTTCATTTAATGAATGAATGAAAAATGATGGAAAACTTAAATGAAGATGAGGAATCAACTAATTGTTCATCGGATAACACTGCGTTAGTTGATCCACAGATAGTTGATTATGAATATGATGTTGGAGGGAGTTCAGAAACCTCTAGACTGCAAGCACCGAGTTGGTTTGACAAATTACAAATTACAAAACCCTCGGATTTGTTCAAAAATGAGTATACAATTAGACCACCTGACAGTGGGCAAGGAGCGATCCTCTGCTGCAACTGGTAGCAATCCTTAAACTGTGAAACAAGTAGAACGAGACCGCGTCAGTTATGCTGTACTATAACAAACGTTAAATTACTATATATACCGGTAATTTACGTTAAAAAAGTTCATGTTTTTTTCGTTGTATTTATCGAACCATGGTACAGCAAAAAAGTGGGCGTAATTTGGACATAATAGCGTAAAGTCAGGAGCATTTCAGGGTCGCAAGGCTACCGATACTGATATTCAGCAAACACTAAAAGTGGCCATCCCTACAATGCCGTAGAGAATACCACAAGTGCATACAGATCTATAAGTGTATCAATGGCCTAGCTCCAACAAATCAATTAGACAACTTCCAATGCTCGGGGCAGATGCATAATTACAACACTAGAAATAAAGACCTTATCTGCCCGCCTCTTACCAAGCCCGCCTCTTACCTAAGTTTCAAACACCTTTTAAGTACTGCCCCCAAATCCTGGAATACTCTTCCTAATAACTTATGTCATTGTAAGTCTCTCACTTGTTTCAAACTAAAAGTCAAGCAACATCTAAATCATCTTAGTTAGTTTTCACTTTTATGAACCCTTTGAATGATTTCTTTTATTTTTGTTATTTTTTATTTTCAGTTTCGTAATACATTATTTATTCATATTACTTTCTACATATCTCCGATTAAAGCAGCCATGCTGAACTGGATTTTCTGTATAATGTATATAAACAAATAAATAAATAAGTAAATTTGAGAATAGCATAATAGGCAGTTTTTTTAGCATAATTTGCCTGTCTCATATGACGAACAAGACCCAAAATTTGAAGACCAAATAAAAGGACAGTAGTAAGGCCCTTCTACTAATAAATACAAAAGAGAAGAAAAAAAGTATTGAAAAAGCTGTACCAAAGCGAACTTAAGTAATTATGTACCAACTGGTGTTGGTGCCTTGCATCAGATGTAAAGAACACAACAAACCATTTGTACAAAAAACTTCATGCCGTGGCAAGGTGCGCCTTTGATAAAGACAGCTCGAAACACTAGCATAGTATAAGGTGCACCGAGACTTGTGTAACAAGTTTTATACTGTTTATACGAACTTTTTGCCCCTAAGATAAGGCGTGCCTTATGCAATGTGCTCTAATATCCGTTAGCCATGACCAAGTAGCTGCTGAGGCAAAACATCATGAGACTTGTTTTGCTTTATATAAACGCTTTTTTATAAAAAAGAAACGATAGACAAGCTTTGTCCGAAGGAATCTCGCCTTGTGCATCTGCACGAACTACCAAAGACACACAAAGCTAAACTTCAAATGCGACCAATCTTTTCATCGACTGGAACAAAAAATATTAAGCTTGCACAGTGGCTGGACGAGAAGCTGAAACCACTCACAGTCAACAAGTTTACTGTCCGGGACATTTTTGAATTTGCAGAGGAAATCAAAATCATCAACGTTCATGAAGATGAATTGTTGGTCAGTTATGACGTGTCCTCACTCTTCACAAATGTATCGATTGATTAGACAATTGACATCCTTGTTGATCGGGCGTTCACAGATCATTGTTATCGGCAGCAAGCTGAGTTGAAAGATTTTGGAGTGATACATTTGACGAGACAACTTTTTCAAAAGATTCTGCTTTTGCTAGCAGCCAAATTGTATCCACTCTAGTTGTTTTAGGAGCTTCACACGGGCTGTTGATGTCCTGATACAGGGATTTTTTTGGTCAAAATTGTCAACGCCATCGGGGTTCAACTCCGTTCTTTATCCAGAAACTCCCTCTGTGAGCAAGATTGGCTACTGCCCCATGATAGACGATTCATCAACTGAACTAAGCACTGTCTACACAGTAATGAAACATGCCAAGAAGATCTGTGCCAGCTTAGGACAGCTTGATGTCGTCATTGCTTTTGATCTTGCCATCTACTCAAAAGCAAAGCAAAATCAGACGAAGTTTCCGGTGGAATTCTCAAGCATTGTCATTTGGCTTGGGGGATTCCACTTTACTTTGAATTTCCTTTCTTTATATCAACATGCTGTCCAACCACCCTCCATCAATAATCAAACAGCTACCCATGCACTGCCATGAATAACAGATTAACAAAACGACACATTGCAAGTTCTGAAACCGAAAGAAAAAGCTGATCACTCGAATGAGCCTAGTGCACAAAGCAACCATAAACACCAAGAATGAGCCACCTATGTTTTATATCGGAATAACAGAGCATGACTTTATATCCATAATTAGGGATCATAATCACTCAATAACTAAAAAATATGCAACAATTAGTACCCTTTAAAAGCACATTTGGGACCTCAAGAAATCTGATCTTTCGAGTTGCAAAAGTAGGAGAATTATTGATGTATAATAACATGTGGTGACTGCAACAAACAATAAGTCGGAGAAACTGGAACAGCCTTTTCTACACAACAATATGGCCATAGAAGTGACGTAAATATGAAACCTTATTATTTGCCATTTTCGAAGCACAAGGCTATTGTTCTTAAACATAGTTATTTTCATGTGTGGTAGGTATGGAATTACACAAAGGGGATTCTAAACCATGCAAACTAGCATAGAGAGGGTTGGAGGCAACACAAACTTAGATTTATCCATCCTTTGGGCATCAACAATAGAAATATTTCACGTCTATTAAATTTTTTTGAAGTTATAAATTCTAAATGTGGTTGTAATTAAAGTATTGTATTTTTTACTTGGACTTGTTGTTTTTTACTTGTTTAACTTGGATTTGGATTTGCTTTTACCCACAGATGATTAAAGGTACAACTGATTTTAGAGTGAAAATAGTTAGTTTTATAATTCAGATTAAGGTTTAACCTAGTTTTATTAACATATTAATAATAATAATAATAATAATAATAATAATAATAATAATAGTAATAATAATGATATGAAATTTTTCTTTATTGAATAATAATTCAAAAATGGCGACAAGTAGAGACTGACTTTGGTAGTTTGCGGACTAAACCATAAATCCTATCAGAAGTAAGCAAAGCTAAGACACCAAGAGACAAACAAAAAGTATCTTATGTACTTGTTCATTTGTTTCTTGTGAAACAAGGACCGAGGTATCTACGAGCAAATTTCAAATAACTTGCAATTATGTTTCAAGGGAGCTACTTTGTTAATGAATTAACATGGACGACACAACACAACACAATAGGCTGGATGGACGGGCTGCATCAAAAAGGTCAATAAGACTGAAACAGACACCACAGATGATAAGTGATTTAAGTGAGTGTAAAGCTAAAGCTGAGCGACTGACAACATCTAACAAACCAGGAATGCACCACAACCAAAAGACACCAGCTTCAAAACTCCCCATTTCAATGGGCTGTGCAGACACCTGCTTCAATTAAGATGATTCAATACACATTCCAGCATCACTTCAGCAAACAAAAGATCCACTACTTCAGGTTTGCAGCCAGGAAATGGAAATGTAATAGCTTCAACTGCAGCTTGAACGAACTGACCAGAACAGGCTGGTTGGTCCTTCGCAGTTATAACTGGTCAGCAGCCCACGCCAACCACTACAAAGTTTACACTCAATAGAAATGGGTTTGGCTCACTGGGGCAAATTATTTGACTCAATCTTTCCCACGGCCCTACTAACCATCAATTCAGCTAGCCTCAAAACCATGAAACAAGTTTGCTAACTGATCCAACCAGAGCACCATTCCACAGTACAGCATTGTGGTGCCTGCATGGTCCTGGCACAAATGACAGCACCAACAGTTATTACCCCAAACTCCATGTTTTTGTGGTGTGCATAGAGTCTGATCACCAGACCCTGTACTGCCCAAAGCGAAAAATTTGAAACACTTCAACACTATGACAGCCCAGTCCCCTGTAAATGACTTATCACCTTCTGCCCCAGTCTGTCCTTTGTCTCCTCGTACTATACCGACTACTACTACACAAGATTTGGCCCCTACCATCCCTCATTCCATTTCTGTGCAAACCAAGCTTCAATCCCCATCATCTGCTGTTTTTCCAAACAAATTGCAGTTTAATTACCATAAACTCATCAGTATGCATGCTAATCAATGCAAATGTGCTTTCAATTAGGTTTCATATGATGGTTTCAAAGTAATATTATTTTTGAATTTACAATGAAAAAAAAAACAAATTTCTTGCAGAAGTCAACATATTGGTGTAAATATACTCACTTGGTACTGAAAAAATGATAAATCTAATCAATGCTGCTGAGCTCACGAATATTAATGATATGTTAATTAGGCACCTTGTTTCTATAGCAGGGAGTTCAAAACAAGGTGCCGCACGATGCTAGCATTGGCTACTTGTTCAAATTTGGCAGAAATGCGGGAGCTACTTTTTCGCAAATGATTAATGAAAATAAGTAAAACTTATTTTGTCCAACTGCTTACTTATTGTTTCATTCTTTGCTCTTCACAAACAGCACTTCAAGTATAAACAAAAACGAAGTAGAATTTATAATTATTGCGGGAATGGAACACAAATATTATGAGTATTCTGGTAACATCGCCGATTGAGTGAAGCTTGTTGGTTTTGTAATTTCGTGCACCAGAAGCCATAACAGAAGAGGAGTTGTGCAAAGCATTTGGCCTCCTGCACCATTGCAGATGATCTTGACAATTGTTTGTCTGACTCTCAATCTGACACAGACAGTGACTCAGATTGGGATGATTGTTTTACTAGTGAATCTGAAGATTCTGACATTTAATCAGTGTCATTTGTGTAGTACATGTCATGGTATCAAGCCAATATCTCGTACAAGATCAACAGAATAATTTTAAGTCTTACCAGTCAAGATTTATTCAATGTCAGAATCTTCAGATTCAAAAAAACAATCATCACAGTCTGAATTAATGTCAGATTTCTTGTTCGATTCATAATGATTAAGAATCCTGAACAAACAATTGTGAAGATCATCATCCACAATGGTATAGGTAAGGCCAAATGCCTTGGCAGTTGCACAGTAAAGAGGTCCTTCTGACCTTCTCTGTTTCGGCTTCTCTATGTGGTGCACTAGTCAGCATTATGCAGAAACACTACTACAAGTCCAGTAAGACTATGTCGGAATCTACATGTACTACTGGTACTTCAAATGAATAAATTTCCAGCAGTGAAAACTGTTGAAAGTGCTGGCTGTCATTTGAACATATGACTCTTTTGGCACAAAAAAGTTTCAAAACTTGAAAGAAAAACATTTTCTCCCAATATCTTGCCCTTAAACCACAATATTTTTTCCAAAATTTGACCCTAAAATGCGCTAAAATGGTGTTTTAGCTGAGCTTCTAAATTGCAAAAATTTCTGAGGCTGCATGCCCCCGGACCCCCAAGAAGGCTCAGACCTTTGGCCCTCATAAACCTCTCCTACTTTTCATTTTCCAACTCCTACTCAGAATCTTTTTGAAAACCCTGCTATAAGCTGCAGACTAGAACACTACATTTTGTTGGAAACCTCCTTGAAGGTTGTTGAGATGTTAATGAGGCAAATTGTTTAAATTTTTTATTCTCCACCAACTATTTCTGCAGCCAACCTCATTGGAATGCCAAAGCAGCTACCTCTACAGAAAGGTGATTGGCCTGTGTTTTTGCACAACAACCTAGTTGCTTGTGCTTTGCAAGACACCAAGCGTGTCACCATTTTGACATAGCTGACACAAACTTGAGCACAAGTGGATAAGATGCAAGTCAGCGGAGTTAGGACACTGGGTAGATCCAAAACCTGCCTACAATCAAAAATGGCTTATGTTTATCTCCTCAATCAAATGCTTGGTACCTATATAACCCTACATATCACTGAAGGTTGTGTGTGACAAAGAAAGGGAAGTCACACTTGTCAGTAGCTGTGTAATTTACAGAAAGAAAGTGACAACAAAACCTGCGGCCAGGCGATAATGTTGCTAGACCCAAGCATCAAGTTTCTCAACTCACACCTTGTGAATCGCAAACACTTTCAGATTGCCTTAACACTGCTCACTGCTCAAATTTTCTTTTTGCTAAATGAGTACGAGTCAAGAGTGAATTACTAGAACCTGCGGCCTCACCGCAGAATCAAACAATGTAGGGAAAAAACGCAAAACTTGGCAAATTGTTTTTAATATTCGTTTGGTTTAACGATTTATTTTGGTAACTTTTTCATTCACTGAGTTCTCGAAAAAAAAAACAAAGACAGGGCGAAATTCTTGAGCTACTTTCGACTTCAGTTCAAGTGCATGACAATTTTGCCTCTCAATCAAACCATTCGGCAGAAAAGCACAAACGTTTGTAAAATATTTTTAATAGTTTAGTTTAACGAGTAAATTTGATAAACTCTTTTCTTTTACAATCTTCAAAAATCACACAAAAAAACAAGATTTCTTGAGCTACTTTCGGCTTTATTCAAGTGCATGGCATGTTGCCACTCGATCAAATCGCACGGCAAAAACATGAATGTTTGCAAATTATTTCTATTCATTTGTTTTAACTAATAAGTGATATAACTTCGATCAGTTACATTTGAAAAAAATCACACCAAAACAAGAGCCCAGGAGTGAAAAGAGTGAAAACAAAACTACTTGAGCTCCCTTTGGCTTCAAGTGCATGACAAGGCAAGCTTCAGTTATTTGTATTTGTTTGGTTTAACGAACAAGTTCGATAATTTTTTCATTCACGGTAATCAAAAAATCAAACAAAAGCGAGAACGAAGGAGCAACTTAGTACTTCGGCTTAAACTTGAAGTGCAAGGCTGGTTGCCGCTCAATCAAACCGCACGGCAAAAAAATGAAATGTTTGCAAATAATTTCTGTTCATTTGTTTTAACTAATAAGTGACATAACTTCAATCATTTACATTTTTCAAATATGAGTAAAAATCAAATTACTCGAGCAACTTGGTACTTTCGGCTTGAACTTGAAGTTGAACTGCAAGGAAGGTTGCCGCTCGATCAAACCGCACCGCAAAGAGCAACGCAATGACTTGTCTCTTAACTAACATTCCCTATTAAATTCGAACTTATTTTGCATAACAAATATCACAAGATTTACCTCTCAACTTCAAACGAGTTTAGTACTCCAAAGCGCCACAGAGCCCCTGGATAGATGCCCCGGAAATCCCAGCCAGCTGACCAACTTGCTTGCAGCCTGCACAGCCCGCAGTTCTCCAAGCCTTGCGACGTCATCCCCGGCGGGGGACTGGGAGCCTGGGGAGAGCGCCGTTGGCCATAAATTTTTTTTTCCATCTTTTTATCGTACTTTCAAGTGTCTGCTGACAGATAGTGTACCTTCAAGATCAAGTGCGTCGCTTGTCGCGAACATTATATAACCAAACAGCAGTTTTCTCCATTGAAAAGATGAAGATGGTGGCCAGCGAACAAGCGCTTGCAAAGCCAACAAAGGCCTTAAGCGAGCATGAGCACTCGCGACGCAGCCGGTACTAGCCCAGCAGTAACACCTCCTTAGAGGGGCCGTGCCACACCGACACGCAGTCGAGGTAGTTTGTGTAGCGAATGAAAGGGGGTGAGGGGAGGTATGGGAGACGCAGTTTTTAAAAAAAAAAAAAACAAGATTGGGGACTGGCGAGGAGGGGAGAGAAGGAGGCGACTCAGTAAGTTAGGTGCGTGTGTTGCCATGCTTGGTACTTGGATGTGTAAAAACAGAACTTTCTCTTCAACGGGCAAAAGTTCTAGTTTTCCATTTCAAACGTTTCGCTTGCTAAGGTTTCATCATTGAAAATGATTTTCTAAAGTAGTTGTAACGGCTAAAAACAGATAATGAATTTACATATCTACTGGTCGTTCAAGAGGCGGTCAGTACGCAAGATTAACCATACTGCAACAATGTGATGAATAAATGAAGCTTATCTGCTTTCTTGGGCAAACAAATTCTTGCGAACACAGCTATAAATGCAGATTACTTGTTGAAAATTGATATGGCTACGAAAGCTTCCGCTTTTGCCTCCGGAAGCCACCTTGCCACTTGTAAAAAAAGTTAATTTTAATGAAAATTGTTCGCCGGGTACTAACAGTTTTTTTGGTCCTAGGCGATTCCCGAAAATCCGAAGATATGAAGCTCCATTATTTAAGAGAAATTAAATTTGTAAAGTAAAACAACCACTTGTATATTTAAGAGTTTTATTGGAAATTTTGGTCATTTTTTTCATAAAAATGACAAAATACAGCATTCTTTCGACGTATTATTTCTAGTACTCGAGTAATATCTCCATGTTCCTTTACAGTTGTTAACAATCTCCGTAGTTCCACCAGTAGCAGAGATCCCCGGATGTTCAGCAAAAAGTGTTCTCCACTATAAACCACTAACGCTCCCTTACAGATCGCACGGGTCGATTCGAACTTACCAACAGCACGTTCAGGCCAACAAACCAGCTAAAATGACTGCACACGTGACTACATTTCCTTCACATTGTCAAATCCTTGCAAAGTGTGAAATGAATTAAGATTCAGGGATACACGCCCTGACAAAAAGTACTTCAGATATTTGCAGCTACTTCAAAACAGGTTGTCATCCAGGATGTTTTTTTGGGGGGGAAATCGAAATAATAAATGCCACTGACAACCCTTTCAACCCGGTAGTTTTGGTACGAATTCTCAGTAAATAAGAATAGTATTTCTCATAGCACCTTTTTGGGGGCTTTTAAACTTCCAAGATATGCTTTGTATGCTCATTAGCATTTTCTCATAACAAAAATGTCTTTCCGTGTAAGAGTTATATACGGAGAAGATAAACGGTGAAAACTAGGAGCTGAGAGGGTTTGTATAGGGTGTGTCTAATGCCCACTTAGGAACGCAGATGGCAACCTGTTCTGGAGTAAAAGCATACAAGAAACTAGAGTATAGTGAATGTATCAACTGGTATGTTGATAGACAGTATTCAATACGGTTTGATTTTTGTTGTCAAACAAAACGATGGCGACAGCAGAACGCCAAAGTCACGTTTTTGAGGCTTTTTGTAGACCTTTCTTCAAGGCAGTATAGGTAATGTAAAACAATTACAAAGCAGGAGTTTTGAGGTAAAAAAGTTTGTCTAAAATCTTGAAAGTATTATAAAAAGAAAGTAATCTTGCCAAGAGATCGTAAGCTAATGCAAATCGAGTGTGTTCAGTTTTTCACTATAACCACTATATTCTAAAACTGAATAGCGTTAGACAAACTCTTAATTTGTCAACAATAGCGTTGAAATCTGTTTAAAGTTGAGTAGATGCTTAATTTTCCTGGGATCTGCAAAAGCTTACTGTTGTAAAAGACATAAAACTACAACTGTTCCAAGCGAGTTCCAGATTAAACATTATCTATGTAACAGACGAGTAATTTCATATTTTGTCCATTAAGTTTCTGCGGGTTGTGTGACCATAAGACATACAAAGAATTCTGATCCTCATAAAACAGCATAAACTGGTCTTCAAAAGTCGGGTTACAATAATCTGACATTCGTAACACGCCCTTGCGGAGATTTGAAGCTATTTTCGTTTATATTTCCAGTCATCCGTGGCAAGCACACTTTGACATGCTCAGTTCCCATAATTCATAGCACTATCTTATTATGTCATGCACTGACCAGAACCACAAGGGATTCACGTGATCGTAATACGAAGTCCCTCATCAGAGTTCAGCATCACCATTTGAATATCAATTTCATATCTAGAACGGCATGATTACTAAGCCAAGAACGAAGATATCTCAAGCATCCTCCAGTGTTTGAATTTCTCCCATGTTAACACGTTCCGCAGCGTTGACGCTAAACCCTAACAGGTTGGGATTCACTTTCTGCATCTTCTTCTTTTTAGACTTCTTTTTGCTTGTCACATCCTGAAAGGCTGAAGAGTCTTCCTGGGAGGATGCTACAGCTGTGTGAGAGTTGTATGGGTAGATTGTCCCCCTTGCTGGCCCCCCTACAGGCGCGCCCTGCATTCCCCACACATTTGCCTATAAAGGAGATTCGAAGAACAATGAGAGCGTTAAAACACATAGGACTAAGAGAAGATAAACAAGACTCTTTTCCTGGTTCACAAAAGAAATGTACTAAACAGGAGCTGAGGACATTGAAAGTTTTCGAAAGATACAGAACTGTTGTGTAAATCCAGTTTCGCCGTCTACAGCATCAATAAAGATCCCTACTAACCCACTCAAGATTGGGTTAATGGGGTCCTTGTTGGTGCTGTTGAACGGCGAAAGTCGGAACATTCCGTCCCCGTTTGCTGTAGCAAAGCCTCACTTGAAGCTATATATTGTACTTATATATGTGTCACTGTAGTAAAACACATTTGCACACTTCCAAAGTTACTAGCGGTTAGAAGTCTAGTCTTACAACTCATAACTCCTGGTAGCGAGACAAAACACAACACAGTTCCTATAACGTTTCTTTATCGCTTACTGCTTACCAAAGTTCACAAGCTTGAACATGTTCTACATTGAGAAAATACCTCGATTCAGGGAAGTTTCAACAAAGTCTTGCTGTTTTATAGTTATCATGAACAATTCGTTTATCTTCACAAACTGACCTGAGAAAACACTTGGGAGCTCGTATGTTTCTTTCTTCGTTCAATGAATTCCTTAGCAAAGTCGTTTGTTTGCCTCGTGTCCCCAAGATACGACTTGATGTAGTCATGCACCTAAAAATAACCACGATATTTTGAATCAATACACAAACGGCTCCTCCTCATCTATTCTGACGTTAAGGGAAGATTTACGACACTTCAAAACAAGTCAGACAACATAACTTGGGCAGTTAGTTTATCAGACATTTTAAAGTACTGTATTTATTAGAATTAGCGCCCTGGGCGGGGTTCCTCAAAACCCCGATTAACTAAACCCAGGGTTAACTTTTAAAAAAACCCTATTGGTTATCATGGTAATAAAACCTGGGTTGGCACTAATCGATTTTGAGGAACCGGACCCTAGACGCAAACTGCATTTTTTGCCTTTTTGGGTGGGCGCTTACAGTTTGAGGTGGGCGCTTACAGTTTGAGGTGGGCGCTTATAGTTTCAGGTGGACGCTTACAGGTTGGGGTGGACGCTTACAGTTTGAGGTGGGCGCTTACAGTTTGAGGTGGGCGCTTACAGTTTGAGGTGGGCGCTTACAGTTTGAGGTGGGCGCTTACAGTTCGACGCAGGCGCTTACAGTTCGAGGTGGATGCTTACAGTTCAAGGTGGGCACTTACAGTTTGAGGTGGGCGCTTAAAATTTGAGGTGGGCGCTTACAGTTTGAGTTGGGCGCTAATTCGAAGTCGGGCGCTAATTCTAATAAATAAGGTATTTTCGACTGCTTTCTGGTGTCATAATCTCCTCCATCACTCAAAGAACAAAATGGTACGCCTGCTGTGTGTCAGGTTGCCGCGACAAGCTATTCCTCTTTCTAACAGTACGAAATTAAAGGCTCCAAAGCCAAACTAAAAATACTAACTGAGAACTAACCAATTCAAAACTTCCAAATTACTAGAAGCAACTTAACTGATGCAAATCAGTCATTTGCAGAATAATGTGAAGCAATTAACAGCAATTAGCGAAAATATGGTGATTAACTAAGCCTAAGACATTTATTTTCAACGAACACACTTAACTTATCACGATTAACTAGGTCTTAATAGTTTCGACAGAAACTAACATGTTACAGACGCACTAAAGCCGGGGACACACTAGGCGATTTTATACGTCGAAAATCGCTCAAATTCGAATAGTGTGTCACCTACTGCGATAGCAAATTTTGCTGATCGCAGCGACTGGCGTATAAAATCGCCAATATCTAGCATGTACGATACGAGCGATTAAATACGCCACGTTTGGAGGCGATCAAATTCGCTGCTATCGGCGTTTCAAATCGCCTAGTCCGTCCAGGGCTTTAATAACGGCTTCTAACTTCTCAGAAACGAAGGAAAGGGTTTTACATTGTTGCAACAGGAATATTTAACAATTATTCAAAGAGCGCGTGTAGTAAACAGCCAAAGAGTCGCGTAGCGCCGAGTCGGCTAAAAAACATCTCATATCCAACGAGCCCAAATGGAATAACTGTTTTACTAAATTCTTGAGTTTTCCAACCCTATCGATACGTGAAAAGGATAGCTCAAATTTATAAAGAGTACTTCAACTTTGCAACACTACACAGTTTGTTTCCATATACGGTCAATTCGGTATACGAGCTAATAAGCGAGATTGAGCGAACCAATCAGAACACTTGAAACGCAATATTCAAGGTTCAAAATTTAATAAAACTGAACGCATTATTCATGAAGTACATAACAACCAAAAACAAAAACTCCTTGACTTTCCAGGCCATAATTTTCCAGGTATTTCAAAACCACGGACCCTATCGAACACATGATTCTACATCATTACCTTCTTGATAACCTACACAAACAACAGACATCTACAGTAACCTTCTTTGTGCTGGTCACCATGAAGTGTTTACAAGAAGTGAAAGAAAACAGTCGGACGGAAATCTAAAAAGCTACTGCTTCACGTAGAAAACAAAGAGTTTGATTAATCTCTGACGTAAGCAGAGTTTCGGTACTCGTTTTACACATGATCTTATAAAACACGATCACAAAATACTTGGGGGGGGGAAGGGGGGGCTGAAACTAGGCGAGTTTCGGTCACTGTTATTAATGAGTCAACTGTTATTTGATTTGTAGTTTAAAACAAAGATTTCTTTGTTTAAGGTACCGAAGGTGTTTAGATTTGAAAACGTTTGTTTGTAAACATTACGTCAGCTAAAATATGTCTATAGGGCCCTTTAACTTTGACCTATTGGCGGCAAGGCATTGAGCCTTGTACCTGAATAATAACACAATCTGCTTACCTCATACGGCGACTCGACTTCTTGCAAAAAGGCAACAAATGTAGGTACTGAAAATATACAACATAGCTCGGTTGATTGTATTGCCCCACCATTTACTGTTTTGCCTATCACCTATACTAACTGATAAATGTCGCCTGTCTTAACTTTTCTACTGCTTTTCCATATCCTGGTGAAGAATTTAAAAAATTCGTTATAAACATTAACAAAATTTAGCATCAACTTTGCAAACTTGCTCACGCGCTATTTTAGGTTATAACCACCTGGATATCCACGGATTAGTAAATGCCAGTTATAAAAAAAAAACGGGAAAAAAGCAAGATTAGCGAGTATATTTTTCAACAGACTTACTATCCACATTACTGGCGTGCATCGAACGTAATGCCTTGTCACACCACCGATAGAACTCGTCCCCGACATTAGCACATTTTTGTTGGAATATTCTCCTCACACATTCCTATTAAAACCAACAAAAAAACTCACTTTGCATACGTTACAGTTCTAATGGTTCATTTACCTGCGACAAAAGCACAACCTAAGGTTCGGACAAAGACATTAAACTTGCTTTAATACACTGCAATACAATACTACGCGGATTAGCGAATTAGAAACTTGACAGAAATGTTAGATTTTACGTTGTGTATACTTATAACAGGGGTAAAGGAAGTTTTTCTGCTTGCATGCTGTAGCGAACCGACGATATGGTTAAACCAGCACACTGTTTAATACACTACGTATGAGCTGCGTATGCAACACTTGAAAAGCCACCGAAAGGACGCCATACTAAGGCACAAATGGCGTCTGACCAGTAACAGTAGGGAACCTCTCTCCTACCGCTTCTCTGAAGTGGGACTGCAGCTGATTGGCTGGCTGATAAGTCATGTGATCTGACCATCCTGGAGCCTGAATTAGGCTGCTGGTAGTTAAACTGTCTGGGTAATGGTAAATCCCAATCTTCGAATAAAAGATGTGCATTGTTGGTTTCCCATATAATTATATTCTTGACATTTGATAGTGTTTCCCCACCCCTCTTGGTGTAACAGTGTACGCAGATTTCACAGAATATGACTGTTTGGTTTTCAGGGAGACCAAAAGCTTTTCAGCTTAGGATGGGTCGAGTCGAGATAACTAAAACATGGTAGCATGAAGCAGAATTTTAGAATTTTCTAGAACGTTTGATGGTTATGAATGACGGGACGATATGAGTTAGTTCTGGAAAAAGGCACTAAAATTGTTCAATAATTATGGATGGTTGGGGTTGGATAAATGAGATGGGATAAGCCTTTATAAGGTGAGTCGAAATAGTAATGAGTGAGAAAAAGGGAATTGGAATGAAACTAAGGAACTGTCTAAAATGAGTCGAACAAAATGGGTAGGTGGACGAAAATTTGACAGAACTGAAATGGATAAAATACTGGGAAGCCTTCATCGACGACCACTAACTTCTAGTTTTCAGTACATCAACAATTCAATTGTGTATTGTTTCTTACTCAACAAACCCACGCAGACACAAACTGAAAGCCATCTCTGTTACTCAGTAAATTTAAAAACATGTGTAGTAATTATACCCTACCTCATCCCTACTGGCCTTCTTCGCAGCAGACCTGGTCGAGTTTGTTGGAGGCTGTGAATTCATACTAGAAAGTACAAACCAGACATATCACCATTTTCAAAAAATGATTACTTGCAAGACTTGATGAAAAAGAAATGAAGCAGCCGCTCTGCCCCCCACAGACAATGTGACTCAAATCTAATGCTGAAATGGCATCAAAGTAACTTCTAGAACTGTTTCTAAAAAATGTAGTATACTGTTGGTTTAGAAAATCAAATTTACAAATAAATGTGTACCAGTCAGAAATGAGTATTGTCCAGACAAATCCGTGGATGACCAGACATGTTGTCCAGTCATTTGCACTTTTAAAGAAATCTCAACTTTGAGACATTGATATTGATGATGGAAATTATTCAGTGTTATCATGTTCTCAAAAAAGAAAATGATATCAAACTAGACAGACTTTTTATTGAGAAATCAGTTGCAGTTACAAATTTTCCAGTCCTGACTGCATATCAGCTACTGATGTGTTGTAAAGTGCTCATTGCACGCCATGCTGCACCAAAAATAACCCACATAGCATCTAATTTTTATTAAAAACCCAACTTGCTTCGAGTTGCTGTTTCTGAAAGGTGTACAGATCATGCAATTTACAAAATGTAGTCTCTACTGCAATTAGTTGAGATGGATTAAATTTGTCTCAGCGTATGTCCAAGCAAAACCATATTTGACCAGCCAATAGTAATTTCAAGCCTTGTATGTTAAAATACAATATATAGTTTACCACTTATCACCCTACCGGCTTATTGCAATATGAAGTCTTAAACCTTAAATCACTTAAATTAAAAAAATCGTTCCCTTTAAGACATAACAATAACTCATGTTAGAGATAATTTCCAAAAGTTAAGCTATAATTGAGGAATTTGAGGGTTAAATCGTATCAGTCAAAAACATATTATGGTAAACAATTGTCACAATAGAATAAAATCTTTCCGTACCTTAAGTTTCATTTAAATCTTTACAAATGCGCCGAAATTAGAAAATTTTCATAGCTCTAAAGAAAATCCAAATTATTCTCAACATGTGTAGATAGGCAGCCATAGGAGATTCTTTACCTTGCCTGTTGTCTTGCAGCTTGTCTTGGGTTAGGATCGCTGTTCCTTGTGGCAACCTTCACACACTCATCCCAGAATGACTCTTCCTCCTCCTCATCATCATCATCTTCATCATCATCAACTACTTTGCCACGTGTCTGTAGTTTTGACCCCGTTGATCCCCAAGCGTTGGTCCCAGACCCTGATGTCCAGGATGAGGAGAGTGGTCCTGTGTTGGACCAGACTGATGAACTGAGAGGATTGTGGTTGGCTGGATGTGAACGAGACAACTGTACTGTTTGTTTATCCTGCCTGTGTGCTTGTTGTCTAGCTTGTTCTTCCTGAATTTGTAACAGCGACTTCACTGATGATTGGTTAGGTGTCACCCTAAAGAATCAGTACAAGTTGTGGCCGGTCAAAAACTCTCGTAACTCAGCGTTCAACTTTAAAGTTTTCTAGATATGATAGGCAGATTGATTTTCAGTAGCACAAGAGAATTTTGACAAGGTGCAGTAGATCAAAAAATTTCAAAACTTAACTTAATATTTTTGGGAAATACGAACATAAATCGACGAACAAATCATGAACGATTAATGCATATTCACTTTACGCTAGTTAATATAACAGCTTATAACAAAATGTACAATTGGTTAATATAATACCCTACTCATTCATACAAAACACCTTGGCATAAAGCGTTCATTCTGCATTACATAAATTGCAACTACTCCAAGACATGGCTAAAATTGCCTTTACTTGCTAAATTGCGTGAAGTCAGAGAACTGACAAGGAATAAGAAAGGGAATTGTAGTTGTGATGTCTATTTTTGAACTAAAACGAGACGAAAACCATGTGGTTTAAACCCCTTGCTTTTGTCAATCCTGTAACTAATTCTAATAAACCGACCTTTCTGTAAATCTCTTTGTGTAGATGTTGACCTATGGTTTTGCTAAAAAGTCAAGATATATATTAAAAGCTAAAACTGTTCAAAGTTTAAGAGTTAAAACATAAACGTTTTCGACACTGAGGTCATCACGTTTTCATCTGAAGATGACCTCAGTATCAAAAACGTTATATTTAAAATTCTAAACCTTGAACGATTTTAGCCTGTTAAATATATTATAACTTTGTCTAGATAGTGTACTTAGACGTTGCAATTGGACACTTTTTAATTTTTTTGCTGTATTATGGAAGTCTCTGGACCTTAATTTGGAAATGGCCCATTTTTATGGCCAAACACTAAGTACTAACCGCTTATCACCCCAGCCTGAGGCTGCTGCAACACGTGCTTGCTGTTGCTGCTGAGCCTGGAGTTGGCGCATGCGCTGTTCTTGTGCTCTTCTCTCTCTACTCTCTTGCTGCTGCTGTATCTCTACAAGTGACGGTGCTGATGATGATGTCGGGGGTGCAACACCCCATAACTGACCATTAACATTCTGTTAAACAAATGCATACATTACCCTTCCTGTTCAAATCAGTTATCAGGATATAAAATAAGGACAAAATGGTGATGAGAAAATGATAAAACAAAGGAAACTAATGAGGGTGAAAAGCAAATTCTCTCAAACTTGTCCATAATTAATAAAAGCTTTCAGTTGGTGTAATTTACCAACATAACTGGGATCAAAAGGGTTAAGTTCATAAGATTTGAATAAACTTAAATAGGGTAGAAACATGGGGTCAAAGTATGCAGTTAAAACATGAGGTCAAAGTATGCAGTAAAACATGAGGTCAAAGTATGCAGTAAAACATGAGGTCAAAGTATGCAGTAAAACATGAGGTCAAAGTA
>JAOBRD020426206.1:0-18784 GCA_027575215.2 Hydrozoanthus sils | reverse complement strand
TCTATCTATCTATCTATCTATCTATCTATCTATCTATCTATCTATCTATCTATCTATCTATCTATCTATCTATCTGGGTGATATTAAAACTCGACAAGCTAGTGCGAACACACCTATTAGCCATACAGAGGGTACGCATTCTTTTAATCGTTTCAGATTTTAGCTTATTTAATTAGTCCTTAGATGAAGTTTATGAAATTATGTAAGTAGTGATTTGAGTGTTCAAAAGTTTTGTTCAACCGACTAAAGTTCAATACCGTAAATGCTTGACTTATTTAGGGGGGGCTTATTAGAGAGGTGGGAGGGCTTAATAGCAAGCAGTAATGCTGTGTTCCTCTGGCGTTATAATCAGAACTTTACTAGAACTGAAACAGATACAACCGTTGACAAAATGTATTTTCCGATACCATATCGGATTTCCAGCTCCATCGTCTTTATTTTTGGAGGGGGAGGGGCTCATTAGAGAAGGGGGGGCTTAATTAAAATTTAAAGCCCTAGACGGGAGCCTATTAAAAGGGGGGGCTTATTAGGACGTTTACGGTATCAAAGTGTGTGTGGTATAATTAGCTAAGCAGCCAATCAGATTGCAGTATTCTGTTTGACTTACACAATGAATATATTAACATGGTTGATTATTGATTCGAAAGATAAAGTTTTTAATCAAGTTATTGTTTTTGGACTGATTAAACAAATTTTTTGCACTGTACTTACTCGATAATGATTTTAATAGTTGTTTAAAAGCTAAATCGTTAAAGGCTATGAAATGTCTTTATTTTCTTTTAGCTGCTGGAAGAGTGTGCGAAAACATTCGAAACACTTACCAATAATGACTATGCTTTAAGTACCACTGCAGTAAGTATCACCTTTACCTTGATTGAACTAGTTTTACCATAAATTATTCACAGTCATAGTTTTTATTAACACATTCATGTTACGAATTGCTTTGTTGCAATTTAATTTTTCTGACAGTATAAGAAAGCCACTTCTTTTACTGCGACTTTCAGTTGTTTTTTTTATCGGGTTGATTAAGGAACATTGGATAGTTTGTTCCAAATTTTTGCTGCTAAAATAAGTATCCTAAATGGATTGAGTCTATACAGCTTACCACTCTTGGGTAGTCGGAAAATCCAACAGATTTAACAACCAATTTATTTGACTTCAAGGGCCTACGGCTAAATGTCATTACCCAAAAAGACGTAAGGATCTAACCATCCACTGACTTCTTGAGTGAAGGTCTGGTTGGTACTCGAAACTGGGCGTGTCCCCGCACGGCAGACTGGCGCTTTACCAACTGGGCTAACCAGATGACAGATTTATTTCTTTGCAACAAGAATTTCCAGCTTATGCTAAAAATATTGTAACTAAAAGTCCAAATGCAACCAAGGTTGATGTTTTAGCGCAAGAGAATGTGTTTCATTGTTGAAAAAAAGCTGAGGTCTCAGTAAATTTGACAAACATTTTGGTGCTACCAGCGTTACCACTGAGGCAGATCGAGAATACAGCTACATGTTACAACACACTTGCCAAACTTTCAAGCAAGTTCTAATTGCAATTTTCGATTAGTTTAAAATAACATTGCAGAAAACAAATTCCCTTGGGGAATCTAACAGGAATTAATAAACTTGTTCTTATATTTCTCACATTTTTTTGCAGAAAGTCTCATTGCAAAAGTTGCTAGACGACATTGTCGAGCAATTTAGAAGTAATCTTGAAGAAAATTTTCTCTCAGTAAGTATTACCTACATTGTCTAACAAGTTCCCTTTCACTAGTAAAAGCCTTTCATCTAAAAGTAGCACCAGTCAAGTTTTTAATTGTGGCAGACACTACATTTCCTACAAAACTCTGCCTCACTTGCTACACCCTTTGCTAAGCATTGCATGTTCCTTGACGTCACGTTTCTTCAATTGATCATGACCAGTACATTTACCCACAACTCC
The DNA here is from genome assembly GCA_027575215.2 of Hydrozoanthus sils. NCBI lineage: Eukaryota > Metazoa > Cnidaria > Anthozoa > Zoantharia > Hydrozoanthidae > Hydrozoanthus > Hydrozoanthus sils. Next base: position 16,846 of record JAOBRD020426206.1, on the reverse strand, counting down.
TAGCGCGAAAACGTCTTAAATTTCCCATAAAACCACAAAGAAAGAAGCCTAAAACTCAACACACACAGTTTTGTTATAGTACAAGGAAGAATTTCGCTAACTGTGGCCTTGTTTAGTGGTGTTAGGTCTGCATGCAGCCGCTAACTGTTTCAGAATTCCTCAGAAGCATTACTGAGCCTAGAAAAATCCAAACTGGAATTTCTTCAAATGTCTTCATCGTTTTGAAGTAGACTGTTTTTAGCTTTTTTCTCAGACTGACAAAATTGCTGACGCCATGAGCGAGCTGTTGATTTCTGGTCATGGTTGTTAGCCAATCAGAGGGTGCGATTTCACTTAGAGTGTTTATGACAGAATTTTCATTGTTGTTGATTTTGTTCAATCATGAGCACAAAAAGAAACATCGATGTAAAACGTTGAGAACTGTATCACTTGAAATCTTTATTAAAAGTAAGCAATTATCCCCAGAAGTGGAGGTGACTAGTGGTGAGCGACACTGCTTGTTTTAGTATCTGCCAAATCAGTCGAATAAATTCAGGTGAGAGTTTGTGAATGTCAAGTTTTAACCAAATTTATCAATTTAAAACTTTTAAGCGCAGGTAAGAAAAGCCTGCGCTCACTGCAGTCACTGTACTTTTTCTTAAAATTTCGGGGTAAAACAACTTTCATCCTACTTGTTAATACATACATCCTAAATTAAGTGGCTCGTTTTTGTGTTCAAAGGGAATGGCTAAATCGTTTGTTTTGTGAATTTCCTCCAAGATTGTCGCAAAACGAGTCGCCATTTTGACAGCTTTCTCAAAACAGTAAATATCCTTGGATATTTACAGTTTCAGGAACCAGTCAGAGCGCGTGAAAAAAGTTATCCACTCAATAATACTAATATTATGTTATTCTTCGGTTCTCACTGATGTTTATTGGTCGTTTTATAGGTACGAATAGCAGAGCATTTGATTTTATTCACACACAGTTAACAGCAAGTAAAATTTAATGAACGCTAAGTCCTGTTAAATTTGTTCTAGCATCTGCAGTGAATATGTCAAAAAGGGTTCCTGTTTGAAATGCGTAGTGTAATTAACAATTATTCCAAGAGTTCACAGTGGAAATGAGATGGTAAATAACCAAAGAGGCACATAGCGCTCAGTTGGCTATAAATCATCTCATATCCAACAAGTGCGAATGGAATAATTGTGTTATCAAATTTTTGGAATAATTGTGTTATCAAAGTTTTCCAAACCTATCAATACTTGAAAATGACAGCTAAAATTTATTCAGAACCATTGTTCAGCTATGCAACACTACACTGTCAGTTTCCATATATGGTCAATTCAGTATACGAGCTGATAACCGAGGCTGAGTGAACCAATCAGAACGCTAGAAATGCAATGTTCGAAGTTGAAAAATTAATATTTGTTGATATCCAATCATTTCTAAAGGCTGATGGCAATGAAGATCAAGAAGCATTCTCACTATTGGCAAACCTGCGGAAAATCGCAGCCTTTTACAAGTAAGACAGCATTAAACCCATCCACAGATTTAGTCAGACATGTGTTGATCCTTGTTGATTCCATTTTAATATTTTTTACGAATGTCTCTCTGTTTCAAGCTGTTTCTCTTCTTTGTTACCCAAGCTCTCGTTGCTTGATAAAAGATACATTCTTTTGGACGTTTAGAAATGTTTTCTGATAAAAATAAAAGATTTGAATACTGATGTTAAGCTTGTCTCTTCGTGGATGAGGGATGACTCTGATGTTTTGGTAGAAAATTCAGGGGCAAAACCAGGGGGTCCTAGGATGCTCGTGACACCCCCCACCCACCCACCCTTTAGTAAGCCTTTTTTAATAGATGGCGAAAATGCCATTGTAAGCTGGTGAGCACCCTCACTTTGACCCAGTGTGATCCCCCTTTGAAAAGTCCTTGCTACGCCCCTGACATTTCTAGGCGACTTTGTGACACACTGAGATGGGTGTTTTTGATGAAGTTAGTGCGTTTTGGCTTTAAAACTGCTCTTGTCTTGGTAGGTATCACAACTTGGAGAAATGGAGCATTTACGATGACCTAAACTCGATCATTACCCTTGGTTGTAAGCAGACAGCAGCAGTTACAACTGAGGTACAGTGATACTCTTCATCAGTGCGCTTTTTGATTGTAAAAGAGAAGTCATCTATTTAACTTGTCATGTGTGCACACGTATATTAAAATTAATTTGACGGTTGTTTTGCAGTAAAGGTAAAACGTGTACTGGGTATAATGGTGTAAACATAGTTTAAAGTGCTTATGAAGTGAAAACTTTTATTACTTCAGTGGATAGACCTTGCTAAATGAGAAATAGCGGTGAAAAAATTTTGTCAAAATCTTCTATGGTTTTTGCGGTATTAACATTTAAAATTCTCAACTGTTGACGTCATGTGGGATTCTAACAAATTTGCATCTTATTTAAATGTGCTGCCAGTCCATAACCTTTGGATGTATTCAAGCCAAACTTGGGCTGGTGATCTATCTACCTCGAGATACATCAGCAGCCCAAGTTTCCAAAGGTTATGGATTGGCAGCAGATTTAAATAAATTGCAAATTCGTTTTATAAAATTAAAATTTAATTAATTAATTTAGCAAGGTCTATCCACGGAAGTAATAAAATTTGTCACTTCATAGGCACTTTAAGTTATTTAGTCGTAGAGCTCCACCAGCCTTTGCAGTTTCTAAGTAGGTTTGTTTTCAGTAACCTGAAAAACTATTTTTTGATTGACTGTAAATAAAGGTGGGCGCAAACAAAACGATGTAAAATAGCAAAATTGTTCTGCTGGGAAAATGGCAATATTACCTTTACTTGTCTCTTTCCTCTGAGTGGGTTTACGGGGTCCTTGTTGATGTTGTATATCAATGAAACTTGAAATATTCCCCCGTTCCAGTGGTAAGGCCTCACTCGAATCAGTACGATGTGTTTACACATACGCCACTCAAGGACAACACTATTTGGTCGTTCCTAGGCTTAGGCCGAGCCCAGTTGTCCTTAACCCTTTCAGCCCCAAACACGACAAATGTTGTGTTGGTAAATTCTCCCAACTAGGACCCATACTTTTTGTATAACCAGCTTAGGAGAATTTGGCTTTTCGTATTCAAAACTTCACCTTGTTTGATCAATTTCCATTTTCTCATTACAAAATGACTTATTTTGTATGTGTTATGTAAGCAGAAGTTCGATGTTGATAAACTGGCCTGGGCTGAAAGGGTTAAAATCCCACGACCAAACTCCCAGCTGACCCTATAGAGACCCTTTGAGTGGGTTAATAGGGTCCCTGATAATGCTGGATTATTCCCCATTACAAGCTGTATAAAGATAGTTGTAGAAATATGTCGTTTTTGTTGCAGTTGTTATTTGAATAGTTCTCATAGAAGTTAAGTACAGCTGCTAAATACTGACTCACATTCTTAAACAAATGGAATATGATGAGTACGAGTTTCTGTAGACTTTTTATATGTTGGTAGTGCACTGCCCCTCCCACCCCCTCTGAGGAGCAGTACTGTATTCTTCTATTCCTTCACCTGTAAAAGAGTATTTATAATTAGGGTCCGTTCGTTTGGGCCTATTAATTTCTTCCAGATTGTCAGGGCGATGGAACTATAATTGAAAAGAGTTTTATCACTGACAAATGTTGCACAAATCGAACAAAGTTTTTATTCTGTTCCGGAATAGGCCCAAACGAACGCACCCTTAAAATGCATCCCTCCCAGCTGCAATAAGAAACAGCACACAAGAAATGTAGTTCGTGTATTTTAGGTAGCTTACTGTGTATCTTTCTGCCGCTAGTTTATGACGTTGGCCATTGTATCTGTCCAAATGGCACTAATGTGGACTTTGAAGGAACTTGACCAAGGTCACTCCAATAAGGTAGATGAACTTTTTTACGAAATTGATTTTCAATTTCGTGTTGCGTTGTTTGCTAGTTTGTCTGAACCATCTTGCTTTGAATTTAAAACTTTCTCAGCTTAAAACCCCATTTTTTAAGTAATTTAAGTTTTCCAAAAGTGTAAGAAGGACATTTTAGTCACCCTAAAGAGAGATGTAGGGCCTGCCAACGTTACCGAGCTTGCTGCCTGCATGACAAATTATGATTCCTGGGCTTCCAGGCATGCAGCTGGGCTTAGGTTAAGTAGTAATCGCTGCGGCAGCAGCTGCAGTAGGAGAAGAACCATACTTTCTGGACTATAACCTGCACCCCCACATTTTTATGACTAAGAGAAATAAAAGTCAACAGTTGACCCGCACCGGCATATAAACCGCACCCTTGATAATGTTGACAGCATTTTTCGTTTGTTTTCAGATAGTAAGGACAATTTAAGTGGTACAAGTGGGCTGAAACAAAAATTGAATGCTGACTGGATTAAACAAATTGTAAACACCATGAAATCTAGCAGACTATTTTACACTTGTAACCAGATCAACTTCAGAATCTAACAGAGAAACCGCACCAATACAAGGCAAAATTAACAGATAACCCGCGCGTTATAACCCAGAAATACGGTAGCAGTTAACACAAAAATTTTTACATTGCAGACAAAAATGTTGAAACTAAAGAAGAATGTGTCGAACTTTGTTGAGCACTGCCGTGAGCTGATACAGATTGGTGATGACGTGGAAGTTCGGAAAGAGGTAACAAGATAGATTTATGTTTTTAACTTTTTAAACATTATGCCATGGTTAACCCAGTTGGTAAAGCATCAACCCGCCGTGCGGGACGCCAGGGCCCGTTTCCTAGTCTCACTCAGCAGGGTTTGTACGGGTCATGGAAAACCTGAAAAGTCATGGAATTTTAGAATTTCATTTTCCAGGCCTGGAAAGTCATGGAATTTCGATTAGGGTCATGGAAACTCATTGGAAAATGGGCAGAATTTAGATTGGTAACAACGTGGAGGAAAAATATAACCAGTCAATATATTTTCATAAAATTAAAGGCCGTTTTGCTTAATAATCAATTATTTCACCACAGAGATGTATAGACTCACGGAGACGCCGCGCGGTAAAACACGTGCAAGAGTTAAATCATTTTAATTCGTAAAATTAAACTTGGTAATGCTACTATGTCTCAAAATAAACATCCCTTTCTCAACCTTGTTTAGCTGGCATTATGCTAGGAAAAGGGAAAAAAGAAACTACTTTTGCTGTATTAAGAAAAAAAATAATAATAGAGCATTGAAAATCGAGAAAAGTTATGGAAAAAGTCATGGAATTTCAGAAAGTCAAAAGACTACGAGCCCTGCTCAGTGCCTTCAAAATAGTTCCTTTGCTCTAACATCTGCAAATGGCTTGACCTTCGCAATTTCTCGGATAAGGACGTTATACCATAGTTCCCCAGATTCCTATAATTGGGTTTTACAACCTATTGGATTTTCCGTCTACCCGAGAGTAGTGAAAACTATAGACTAATAAACATTTGTTGCTAATCAAGCTCATAATCCTTCCATTGTGCACTTGTCTATTTTGTAGAGCTTCCTATGTGCTGCGGACATTTTGGTTTTCTTCGCAAGTCAGCTGAAACAAACAGGTGAGATATATATATACAATTTATTACGCGTTACTTGTAATCGAGAAGCAATAAAAATCATTCTTGTGTGATGTAGTAGTTAGGATTACAAAGTTGCACCTGTTAATTCAAAATCGCAAAGGAAAGAGAAAATAGTTCGAATTGGGCGGGGGATTTAAAGTTTTCCATCAAAGAATTCCTTAGTTATGTGCAAATCTAGAGGTGCAAAGAGGAAATTTGTATCGACCATCTTTCGCGATAGGAATCTATGTTTGAGACCGATTTATAACTGTGAATTACCTTTACGGGACTAGCAACTTGTGCAATAATACCTTTACGGGACTGGTAAACTGTGCCAAACGTTACCTTCCCTTGGCTGGCAAATTGGGCAATATTACCTTTACGATACTGGCAAATCGTGCAATATTACCTTTACAATACTGGCAAATCGTGCAGTGAAACCATTACGGTCCTGGCAATTGATGCAATATACTATTTATATTGCCTTTTTCTGGACTGGAAAACTAAGCAATATTACTTTTACCGGACTGAAAGTTGTGCAGCAGTATTACCTTTTCTGGCGGACAAAATGTTTAATGTTGCCATTTTCGAACTGGCAAATTGTGCAGTAGTACCTTTCCTGGACTAGCAAACTGTGCAATATCACCTTTCCTGGACTAGCAAACTGTGCAATATCACCTTTACTGGACTGGCAAACTGTGCTAAATTACCCTTACTGGACTGGCAAACTATGCAATATTACTTTTACCGGACTGAAAAGTTGTGCAGCAGTATTGCCTTTTCTGGACGGACAAATATGTTGCCATTTTCGAACTGGCAAATTGTGCAGTAATACCTTTACTGGACTAGCAAACTGTGCAATATTACCTTTACTGGACTGGCAAACTCTGCAATATCACCTTTACTGGACTGGCAACTTTGTGCTGATGTTTTCAACCACCTTTAAACTAAACTTCGAAACTAAACTTCTTTAAAAATCAAGTCCAAAAGAAGCCGCAAATTTAGTTCGAATAGGCCTTGAAATCGAAAACAAGCGCTGTAAAACGACCTTAAAAACAGGACAAGAGTGACCAAGACAAACGTCAGTTTTGTGTTCTGAACCACAAGGTCAGCCTAACAAAACACCACAAACAACATTTGTTACAGGAGTACTTGTGCCCTGGTAGGCCGTTACTCTTTTATTTCCGTTCCACTGGTATACAAGAAGTCACTTAATTTGGTGCATAGCGGAGATACGAAAAACCCTTAAAAAATCCCACTTTGGGGAAAAACTGTAGGAAAACGTATGCTCCAGCCCAGAGCTAGCGCCCTCTTTGCAATGTATCGATCCCTTGGAGCAGGAATTCACACTTTTCTTGAATCACCTCACTCAGAACCTCTAATGTAAACACACCACATCTGGAAACTGAACTCTTAACCATGAAAATGTGACTGTAGCACGTACAAAGGTGCTTTACATAAGAAGTTTTCAGATAACAATCATTATCACTTTAGTCAAAGTTCATTATCGAATATATAATAAAGCGCCATAATGAGTATAAATGCAAAGGTTTTATAGCAAATACGCTCAGATAACTGACTCATCAACTCAAGAATGCTGAACATTCTCACTCATACTAGATAGCACTAAACCACACCTTCTCTCTCCAAAGACTGACTTAACACAATAACGAACAGAAAACATATATCTTCTAATGCTTTGCAACTGAAGATAATTTTCTATTCTATATTTGGTAATTCGAAATATCCGAGTTCGAAATAACGGGGTTCAGTTGTTTTACCGTTTGAAAACGCGTTTCCTCGTGTTTTCATTCAACTGCGCGATTTTCATTGTAAAAGTTGTCTATATTTTGCAAGTTTCTAGTCCAAGAAAATGATACTGTTTATGTACTGATCAAGTATAACTGCCTTGCTTTTCAGCGCCATTGCTTCAAAGTTTAGTGTATGAGGCAGACGGAGGTTTTCAAACTGCTTGTCGAGACTTGGTGTTAGAATATGTGTTTAGCAACGTGGAAGAGGAGGGACAGGACGATGAAGATGGTGGGTTAACTTTTTTTCCATTTTTTTTAAATTTTCGCAGCTACAGTAAAAACTCGCGTGAAAGAACCTAAAATTTAAGAACCTATTAGTCTGTAACCCCATTTTCAAGAGAACCTGTTTTAACCTAAAATTTAGCGAAAATTGGGTGCTTATGTATCTCGAGGTAAAAAGATCATCAGTCCAAGTTTGGCTCAAATACAACAGATTTTTTAAAAATGCAAAGTTGTCGGAACCACCCGTCACGTCATCAGTTGAAAACTTTAAGTGTCAGTATCTCAAGAACCATAAAAGATTTTGACATTTTTCATCGCTGTTCCTCATTGAGCAAGGTCTGACCACTGAAGTAGTAAATTTTCTTACTTTATATGCACTTTAAATACCAAAAGAAAATTTTACTGATTATACCGTTAAAGGGGAACTTAATCCTAAAATCGACTTCTGTCAAACAAAATCTTTAAAAGTGTGAAAACGATATTAAAACATTTTTTTCCTCATGTCACACTGATTTTCCGAGAAATTCAAGTTTAAACAGTTCAAGTGCTAGCTGCCTCATAACCTACGTCACATGTTACCTTCGTTTACCGCTGACAAGTTGACAAGCGTCCACGCTCAACGACCCAAACTACACACACTCAAACCTGAATTTCTTGGAAAATCAGCGCAATACGAGACAAAAAAAACTTTTAACTATGGTCTCCTTTTATTAGGAAACGGTTAATTTTAGGGTTCAGTCCCCCATCAATGTTTCAGTGATTCAGATTTTCCATTTGAATATCTGGCAAATCGTTAAATTTGTGGTTTTTGGTTTTTTAACTCTGTTACATGTTTCTCATTCAGAGGATGAAAATGACACCAAATCTGAGGAGTTGAGCAGCAAGAGGGTTGTGTTAGCAGCGTTTTGTAAATTGATTGCCTTTGGGATGTTCGAGATGAGATTTGCTGGTCATATTTTTGCTAACTACAACAAGGTATGATGTTTACTAACTATCCTGAGCTTACAACTTAGTTCTTTGATGTTTGTCATCGTTATGGAAACCACTTTGGTGCTAATACACGATTGGTCCGTCTGTTCACAGGCATTTGGTAATTTTGGTGATATCATTAAGCTGACAATGGCAAAGTGTAGAGAGGGAAACAGAACCACGTACACCAGAACTCTGCTCTTGGCACTAAAACAGGTAAATCATTCTGTGGTGATCAAGTGCCAGACTCGAATAACTCACATATTTTCTCTCTACGTTTATACAAAAAGTGTAACCTACCGTGGTCAGAGAATTTTTCTCGTTCCATTGTGTGCCGGAATCGGCAATGGGCCCCTTGCAAGGTTCGTACGGCTCCTGGAAAACCTGGAAATTCTTAAATTTCGAGAATTTTCATTCTAGACCTGGAATTCCTTGAAAAAAATTTTTTTTTAAGATCGACCTGCAAAAATCCTTGATTTTTAAGTTTTTGGTCCACTTAGTATAATTTGTTTTTATAATATCGGAATAAATCACTACTCGATGGTGAATCGCATTTTAACTTGCCGTAGTCTCGACTTGATAATAAAGGAAAGGATACAAGTTTCCTGCCGCTTTAAGAAACATCAGTTTGCATGTGTCTAAAATGATCTGGAAGAAAGCTCTAAAAACAGTGATTGTGGGATCTGGCTGATGATGTAAAATCTGAAATGTTGCACTGTGTGCTGGTAAGGAGACAGCCAGTAAAAGGGCACTAAGGCCTCACGGGGCAGAAGGACTAAGCCTGTTTGTAAGTTATGCCATGCTGATGAGGCCAAATAAGGCCGAAACAGCTGTCCGCGGCTGCAAACACTCGGGCCCAAAAATGTTTTTTAGGGTTCAGTACAGGCTTAGACCTTGTGACTCGTAAGGCCTTAGTGCCCTTTTACTGGCCGTCTCCTTACCAGCACACAGTGCAACATTTCAGATTGGAAGAAAGTTCGTCCTTCATTGTCTCCCGTATGTAGAGACCTTGAAAAAGTTCAGCACACCTTGAAACTTTATTTTAAAGCAATGTTTCTTTTGTGTTATAATAATTTAGCCAATCTTAGAACTCAGAATAAAAGCAAAGAAAACCTTTTCACTTTCATTGTTGCCCGCATGGAATTTTTCTTATATTTAAGAACAGAAACGTTAATCTAGAAAGGCTTGAATAATTGGAACTTAAAAAAATACTTTTGAAGATATCGTCCTATTTTCAAGTTTAGTCAATCAGATCAACGGTTTAACAATATCGCAATAAGCACCTTTCTGCATTCCCTTGCCGTTGACCTGCCTAGGTCTTACTTGGACCGTTACCTAAAATACTAACCCTTTCAGTCCCAGTTGTATCGGTAAATTCGCCAAACTAGAGCCCATACCTTTCATTAAACAATGTTTGATCAACTCTCATTTTCTCATTACCAAATGCCCTATTTTGTTTGTGTTAGGTAAGGAGAAGTTGGATTTTGATAACTGACAGGGATTAAAAGGGTTAAAACTTCACGAAACTCTGACGTGATATTTGTTGCCGTGGTTACATGCTGCATGCAGTGTAGGCCTTTTGTCTAGTTGAGTCGTTTGAAGGTTGTGAGTGTTTTTGTTGGTGCTAACAAGTACTGAAAAGTGAGCATAATTTTTGCTAATACTAAAGTAATCCATCGTAGGAGTTTGAGAAACTTCAAGAAGAATCGAGAGGGAAAATTGACAAGTCTTCAGAGGAATTCAAGCAGTTAAAGGTAAATTTAATACTTGCGGAGAGCTAAGGGCTGAACCACACTAATGCGTTTTTGAAAACGGTCAAGCAAGACCATTTCGTTACCAGTGTTCAAAAAAGGTTTATTTTTGTGCTTTTTTGGACCAAGTGAATTCAGGTAAAGAGAACTAAATCTGCCATTTTTTAGCTGGGTTGTCGCTTAACTATAACGTGAAATGATTTAATTTAATTGCCAATGAAGGGCATTTATGATTTGACGTGTAAGAGGTTCCGGAATTAGCTTTAACGTACACTTTTTGGAGGACAAATTACATTACTGTATATTACTGATTACTGTTATAGCTGAAAAACAAACTCTTTAGTTTCTGTTTCTATAAAGGTTGTCCAAGTTTGTAAATTTTTTAAATACGTTGGCATTAATTAAAAAAATTTTTACTCGCCATTGTTTTGTTCTCGCTGAGTAATATTTGTGCAACAAATTTCCTTCGATATGTTAATTAATTTGTGTTTGTTCGGTAACTGGTCATGACGACAGCGTTATAGAAAAGCTTCGTTTTCGTGCTACCACACTAAAACGTCTTGAAGCGTTTTCAAATGTCTCCGTTTTTTAATCGTTTTAGTGTGGTTGCAAGGTGAAAATGGATCAAAAACGATGAGTTTTCATTGTTAGTTTGTGTGTGGCCTAAGTACAATACAAATCCATTCAAGTTGTTCTCTAATTCGTGTACAAAAGTAACTTTCAAGGTGATAGAAACAGAGGTAAACAAAACTTTACCTGTACTATTGTTTTCTTCTTGAAATTCCAGGAATTTATCTTTCTTGCTCTACTTGAAATATTTGTTTCAAACCAGAGGCTTCGTGTTCCTGCTTGCCCAGGCAGTTTATCTCCCGTTTTTCTTTTTTCCTTGTTTTCTAAATAACTGCCGTTTTTCAGGACTTGGCACATAGATTCTCACTCACATTTGGTGTAGATACCAACAAGACGCAGGCACGAGAAAGTCTTGTCATGCTGCACAGGTACTGTCAAACAAAGTAAACAAATAAACAACTACAAGAACTGGTAACATCTTTATTTGTACTGGATGCTCTACCATTTTTACAATTGTAATACAGGGTTCGTACGCCACCTGGAAAACGTGGAAATCTTTGAACTTCGGGAATTTTCTTTTCAGTCCTGAAATTCCTTGAAATTTGTTTTAGGTTTGCGGTCCATTTCAGTAGTGTAATTTGCCGATAGAATTTTTTTGGTAATAATTTTTGTTCTTCATATAACACCAGAATAACATCACTACTCTATCGTGGATCGCAATCTAATTTGCCGTAGTCTCGGTATTTTTATGTGTGGAAATCGTCGATTGTACTGTGATGAATGAGACTTCGATAGCGATAATGACTCAGCCATTGGATCTGATGATCGGTTGATCTCTAAAGAGCAGCTATTTAGAGATATGAGAATGGTATACACTATTTGAGTCCGTTTTGGAATCAACTAAAAAACGAACAACCGCAAACTGATACTGATTAAAACAACCATGTTATTCAAATATTTCATTTTTTGTGAGAACTTTTTGACTCCTCAAAAGATCTTCCCGGTTAACTAATTCCAGCTTAGGAAACGCTAAATGATGAATTTTAGAGAGTCCAGTTATACAAATGTTCCAGGGGAGCATGCCCTCAGACCCCCTAGGAGAACTTTCGCGTTGTCCGCAAGCTGAACCACTGCATCTGGTAATTCCAAATGGCAACAAAAACCCTGACTAAGACAAAAGAGAAGGCAAATGAGCCAGACATGGTCGAAAAGGCAAGCAAGGTGTGTTTTTTTGTAAGCTGTCATCGTCAATGTTGCCTTCCTCAGTGTTAAAGGTCCCTAGTGTCTCCCGTATATCAAGACCTTGAAAAAGTTCAGCACACCTTTATTAGCTGGAAAAGTCCTGGAATTATATTTTAAGAAAAGTGGAAGAACCTTAGTAATACTTATAGTTTTAATACTGGGCAGAGTACAGGGTACCTGAAAAAAAACCAGTGATGGTTATCATGTCATGTACCCTTCAGCATTACAAATAAAGATCACAGTATTACCGGAGTCCGACTTTCAAATTTCATTACCTTTCGCCAAATGCAATTCTAATGCCTTCCCAGCTTTATCAGTTAGTATATCGAGTCTACTCTATTGGCCATGGCATGATGCCTTCCGTATTCCTGGGTGTACAATGGCAGCCCTCGCTTTTGGTTTGCATAAGTTGTTTGGTAAATTGTTGTTAGAATTAGTAAGTAAAAAGGAAAACTTGCAATGTGTTTTCATGAACCAGAACGCAGAACAAACAAGTTGCTAACTATATGTTACTATTTCAGGGAAGGTATCATCTACAGTTTTAGTGGACGATCGGATGAGAAGGCTCAACCCCCAAATTTGAGCTTCCTTGAAGTTCTCAACGAGTTCTCTTCGAGGTTGATCCCTCAAGATAAGTCTGGAAAGAACGGAGTGTAAGTTCCAATCACTTCAATGCTTAAAAAAAAGTATTGGAAATTAAACTACTGTTTTGTTAAGCTGTTGAAAACTTGGAATAAGAATAGTTTTTAATCAGAACTGTGTGCAGTACGACCGAAAAACCATTGAAGAATTATAAGACTTTTGCCTGAATTAAACGAGTAGATATGTAGCATTTATGCAGTGTTACAAAATGAATTCAGCATTTTCTAGCCTTTTACCTCCGGTTTCTGTAGTGTTAAGCAGATGAAAGTCTTTGACTCCTCCTGGACGGGACACTTATCCATGGCAAGTTAGCCCCCAGCAGAACTAATACTCGTTTATACAGCTGAATCGACTGGTACAAGTGTCTTGCTCAAGGATATAACAAAGGACACAACACTGTGCCGCCGAGAAAACGAATAAAACTGACATCTAAAGCTAGCATGCGTTTAATTGATAAATTAGCCCCTCGAAAGGGAGAAGCTTAGTCGTGGAGACACATCTCTTATTTAACTACACAGAGTAGATGTAAAATTGAGATATTCTTTCCGACTAGACTGCAGTATTTAGAAGAGCATGCAGGTGAAGTATTCACCAAGAAAGGAGGACTGTGGAGTCCACTCATCACTTACAAGTCTGGTTTAGCAGGACAAGAAGCAGCTGACGATGGTTGGTATTTGAAGAATGCATGGTTAATTGCAGTTAATATTGTTTAGAAAATAAGCCCCAAATAACGCGTGCTCTGATTGGCTAAAGTTCCGTTTAGAAAACAACCCAAATAACGCGCGCTCTGATTGGCTAAAGTTCCGTCTTGAAAATAACCCCCAAATAACGCGTTCTCTGATTGGTTTAAGTTCCATTTAGAATATAAGCCCCAAATAAAGCGCACTCTGGTTGGCTAAATTTCCGTTTAGAAAATAAGCGCAATATAATGCGCGCTCTGATTGGCTAAAGCTCCGTTTAGAAAATAAATTCCATCAAACACGCGCTCTGATTTGGCTTAGACTCGCTGTTTCTACTTTAAACATGAAAACAGTGCTAGCATTTTTACAGGTTGTCAACTTATCAGAAAGCGTAGTTGTACCTAAGCTAAGAACCAGACTTTTTAGTTGCGCATTACCTTCTTTCAACACAATAAACTAACCTTTAAACTTTATATCTTTCTGTGGGAATTCGAGTCTGTTTGTTAGCTATGCCGTGTTGAAACTCAGGCTCATACTGTTTTTGTTCCTTCTGACCTGTAAAATTATTCTTGCATGCCTTAAACAGTTCAACTTTTATGGCAATTTTTTTGAGTTTTCCCTGAAAGTCTTTACTTTTTTTTCTTCTGTGATCATGATTTAGTGTGGCTGGTGTCATTGAATTGCTTTTATTTGAGGCCTAATTCTAACGGTGTCTTTCAAGCTGTATCACTACGGACATAATGTCATTCAATGGCTTCAGATCTCAAATATTCAATCCAAACCAGTTATGTTACGACGAGATTTCAGGTCTCAGTCATTGCCATTTTCACTGACTAATTTTCATTGGAATTCTTTTTATTATCAGTTAGACAAATGTAAACATATTTTTGATTTTTTTTGTTTGTTTTTTTTTTACATAAAAAAGCTAAAAACATCCTTTTTATCTTGCTATACATCTCTAAAATTCCATTTTATTTTCAGAGAAAAAGCCCGCTAACTTTCTCTTTTGATTTAATTCTAAGTTTCTCTTTTCGGCTGATGAAATGAAGTTATTTTTACTTCCCAGACGCTGCTAGACCAGTTGAGAACCAGAAAGGAAGCCGTGTTAAAAGGAAGCTCGCAGTTGACCCTGAGAAAGGTAAATAGAGTAACATGCATGGTTCGCACTGCTCCTTGGAATTCCTGGAAACTCCTGGAATTTTGAAATTTCCATCCAGGGCCCAGGAAAAACAGTTTATTTCCTTGTACTCCTGGAATACTCCTGAAAATTTGTGGAAAATATGTAACAAACAAACAAAAACCTACTGAAGCATCTTGCTTGCAATTCAGCATTTTGTATTCAGACTAAATTTCTGGAAGTTTTTTTCTTGGGATTTGGGTCAGTTTTTCATGTTGCACTTCGAAGGTTGAAGTTTTGGCGGCGTGAATGCTCAAGTTAAAGTTGATATTGTTTTGTTTCGCCGAGAGAGAATTAGGGGTTCGGTCCTGGAAAAATTCTTTTGCTACCCTGGAAAACTGAAAAAGGAATTTTGTTTTCATCAATCAGTACGAACCATTAACATGTGTTAGCTGAACCTTTTTTTGCCTTATGTACCTATGTTTGCCCTGAGGTGTTCCTTTTTTATCGTTCATAAGCTAAGTTGGTTGGGTGCAGCAATACTTTCCTCCCTTACAGAAAAAAGTGCCAGTGTTGAAGGAGAGTGGCTGAGCAAGAAATCAAACCAGAAAAGCAAAACGCCTCAACAGAAGACACCAAAGAGTAAGCGACCAATAAAACAAAAAACAACTTCAGGACACAGAGGTAGACCACCAAAGGACCACCAACCAGGTATGGTTACTAGTCAACTCTATACTTAATTTATATACGAGGGGTTGGCGCAGTGGTAAGATCTCGGGCTTGCAATCTTGAGGTCCCTGGTTCGATCCCTTGCATGGTCCAGGGTGGAATATTTGTGTGATCTTCTTTCCCGCTCACGTTCACTCAGCTTTCCATCCTTCCGGGTCAGTAAAATGAGTACCATCATACTTGGACCGCTTTGCTTTTGCTACCAATAGGGGGTTCTACCAAGCTTCAAAGTGTTTACAGTTACTTATATTTCTTTGTTTATATACTCTCTTGTAAAGCAGGTTTTCAACCAATTAGAGCGCACACACTATTTGGTTATCTTGTTTCATAATTCCATTTCGTGTAAGTTGCAGTTCTTTCAAACTCTCTACTATTGAGAGCAGAAGAATATGGAATTTTAGGGGTGAAAATATTCCGCTTCTACTCCCGACTTTAGTTGGTCAAAAAACTGTTTTACATGAGAGTATGTAAACAGAAGCGGAATAATTTCGCTCTAAAAAATACGTATTCCTCTGCTTTCCCTTGGTAAATTTCCCCATTCCCTTAGTACTAATATTTTTTTAAATATTCCTTATTGTTTTAAATTTTCTTTTTAATATTCCGAATGAAGTATGTTAATCAGGCAAAGATTCGATATTCCTCAGTTTTTGACCACAATATTCAATATTCCGCTTCTACCGCCGAAACTAGAGCGCGCACACTGTTTGTTTATAACTCCATTTCGTGTTAAGTCGCAGTCTTTCAAGCTATCCATTATTGTAGCTCTAATATTTTCTTTTTGTCTCGCAACATTAGCCAAGCAAGTTGGTTCCTCTAAAACGCCCATTACAAACCCCGATGAGTCTAGTCAGAGTGTGGAAGGAGGAGAGAGTGACGATGGCGCGCAGGAGGAGGGACTGGCGGGAACCGTCACCAAACGTAAGCGGGAAGCGAGTGACAACAGTGACGAGGAGTTAGGAGAGGAGCAGGACAGTGATGAGGAAGAGAGGTATTTTACTAGATAATACGGAGCTTAAGATACAACGACGGCAACACCGACAACGGCGGCACAAAACAATAGTGAATACAATAGCTGCACGTTGGAATGCACCGTGCTGGTCACCTGCACGTCGTCATCGTCTTGAAAATTACAACGTGAAAAGCTCAGTTTTGACTTTTTACGACCACGAGAACGTTCTACAATTTTGGCAATCTTCATTAAAGGCGCTGCTACAATACGCAATTTTCTCAGCAGAACTTATATTTTGGCTGGGGTAAACTGGGGAGAATTATTAGGCGCGAGATTCAAGATGGCGGCCGACGAAATGAGCTCTGCGCACACGCTATTAAAATTTCTCCAATTCTCTAAGTTGCTGGGTGATACAATGAAATGGCGTTGCGAGACAAGTTACTGAGAAAATTGCACAGTGTACAAGGCCTCTATCTTTAAGAAAAAAACATTTTTATCTTTTTCTATTGCACAAAGCGTTACTCGGACAAAAGAGAATGCAAACTAGCCATACGTGATCGAAAAGGGGCAGACAAGAGGCCGTCCTCAAGCCAATTTATCAACATCTAACTTCTCCTTATATA
>JAOBRD020425986.1:0-18793 GCA_027575215.2 Hydrozoanthus sils | reverse complement strand
CTGTAACTCAATCCTCAACTCTATCACACCGCCCCCAAATCAAACGGTACACGTGAACACTTGCGTGTTAACAAGTGTTATTGTATACACGTTTGAATTTTAAAAGTCCCCTTTTTTAAATTACAATAAAATGCGACCTAATTAAAAAAAAACATTTTTTTTGGTTTTCGGTGTTAACAGTTTTTACACGGAAGCTGATCTTTCTTAGCAAAATGTACGGAGCCCAGTGTGTGCCACTTATTTATCCTCTTCAACTTCCCTTTCAACGACCTGTTATTTTTTGTTACGACTTCAAATTTTTTCACGACTTCAACTTCTTTCACGACTTCATCACGACATCAACTTCTTGTCACGACTTCAACTTTTTTTTCACGACATTAACTTTTTAATTTGGTTACAGACAGTGGATGAATAAGTTCAATAGTATATACCGCTCAGACGGTGGATGAATGCCGCTGGAAGCCCGCCTTAGACGCCTTTATACGGCCACCTCGTTAATACTGCCACTTGTTTATCCACCGTCTGAGCGGTATATACTTTTTAATCTCTATGACTAATCTTGTAATTGTAATATAAATTCTAACGGTCACTTTTTGATTGGTCCGCCGGTCGAAAGGCCATACTTTTTCTTATAAAAAAAACCTTGTTAATACGGTCACCCCGTTATTACGGCCATCTTTTTTGGTCTGAAGATGACCGTATTAACGGGGTTCCGGCCCTTCCACTGTAAAATAAAATGCAGGCAACCGTTTACGAAGTTTCTGCTATCGTCGGATCAATAGATGATCAAGTTGGCTTGGACAAATTGAAATATACGAATTAGAATGCAAGGCCAATACGACTTTTTTGAAATATATTTTGTACAATATTTCGACTGGCCATACCAGTCTTCATCAGGTAAAATTGAGAATCGTTAATACAAATTCACGCTAAGTATATATCAGAAAGTGATTGACAGATCCGGAAATGCCTGTTTAGAATGTTTCATTCCACTGTAGTTCGAAAGTAACTCCACTCCAGGCTGCGAGAGGCCTGAGACCCAGTGTAATGACAGCCGGCCAAAAACATCATATGACTTGAAACCTCGCACGTGATTGGTTGGTGGAAGAAGACTTTTCCTGTAATCTGCCAAAATTGCAACAATACACAGGAAGAAAAAGCAAAACAAACCCAGAAACTAGATTCGAAAAAAATTGACTGATTTGGTGGATAATGTTAATGGAAACAGCGAAAGCTCAAATGAATCTTTGAATGGTAAGTTGATAGACTAACGCGTGGAAATGGGATTATTTTTACTAGCAGAATGAAAAATCTTCGTAGCCTACAGATGTTTTCAATTTATGACACGCCATTGATTTTTTGCGTAGGTTCTTGGGTAAAGCTAGATACCTCTTCCCGCAATGGCAATAGCTTGCACCACTCGCCGACTGGCTCACAAGACGGGGCCATGGTGGATTTAATAGCAGAAGCAGTCGAAGAACATTTTAAGCAGAATTCTAGCAAGTAGGTTATTTGCGTGTGTGTCGCGGTCGTGTTGCAGTTGGGTTGATTTGTCATATCTTTGCTTGAATCATTCATGTCGTCTAGAGTGACGCGGTTCTGTTCAGTTATAAACTTAAAACCCTTGGTACTTGTTCACTAGTTTTACTTAGATACTCACAATTTTAAAGATATCTTGTCGTGAAAGTACGATTAAGGCATAGCGTGGTGCTGTGTGAGATTTTGATCTACTGTGTTTTTTAGTGCCCCTTCTGGCTTCTTTTTTCAGTGACGAAGGGACTCATTCCCCGAGAAATGAACAAACATCGACCATGGTAAGATGTCTAGCTAAAGCTTTTTTAGTTTGATTTCGTAAGGTTGAATTTTGAGGGGCTGTTTTTTGTAAGATCTTGTGTAGTTTTTCAACACGTCAAAGATATCTTTTCAGTTGAGTGAATGGACGCGTAAACAAATCGTTGGGGGTATACCGCAGACTTACAGTTACGTGCATTTCACAAGCATTATAATGGAAAGTTATGTTTAACCTTATGCTTGTTTTAAAACTCAATTCGTGTGAATTAGTTACGTGCAGTCTCAGTGCGTGCGCGAGTTAGTCCAACGTAAAATACAGTAGCACGTCTGCAACCTCTCGGGCTGGTGATTGATATTCAAGCCATTTTTTTAAAATAAAACTTAAGATCGTTTAAGCTGGAGGTTTTTCAAATCCAAGCAAAATCTTTTCACTTTATAATGTCGCGAATCAGTCAGGTTTTGTCTTAAGCTTTGGAAAAGGATGGATTATTAAACAGTTCATTGTATTATCATCTTGGATTAATATACTGCTTAATTAATACATAAAATTATATGGATGGGTTCTTTCGAGCTTTGAACAAAGAGGTCTTATAAATGTGGTTTTTAGTTTAGAAAGTTTTTATTTGAGCTAGCTGTGTCGAGACAAGGAAAATTTTTAGAATGCAAGCTAATATAAAAAAGACAACCTGTTTCCCAACACACTAGATCTCTAAATAGAGCATTTAAAAGTTTGGCTTTCCTTTTTGGGAAAAAAAGTGGCTTTAAGAGAAAATAACTTTCTCTGTCAGTGTCCAGCTGTCCTTAACCATGTGTGACAATGGCCAGTAGCTAGTAATTAAACTATGAGACTTACTATTTTTGTAGAATATCAGAACCAAAGCTTAAACATTTATAAACTACATCTCTGCCGATTGGATTTAAAAAATGAAAAACTGTCAAGAGAAAGTGGAAGAAGAATTTTAATGTATTTAAAAATGAAATTCTTTTAGCAGAGTCTACCAGTTCACTTACCTCAGGAAAGGAGAACAGACTGGATATGGGAATGGTCAAGTCGTATTGAAAACAAACCTCCAAAGTATGCTTTCTAGATAAAGTGATATTAGCTGCGTAATAGCATACCTGCATGCATATGCTAGGGGTAGAGAATAATGGAAGCCACAGTAAAATATGGCTTGTTCTCAAAATCTCAAAATCTTTTTTGCCATAACTCGATATCTCGTATTTTTTTCTCCATCTCACAGTCTCAAAATTTCTCACAAAATGGCCAGCATTCTCAGCATTTCCAGTTAAGATCAAAATCTATTTTGCTTGAAATTTGTGCAAAGTGTATCATTATTTTAAGTCTTGGTCAAATTGTATTTTTTTGTTTGGTAACATCTTTGTCTCAGATTGTTCATTGCTTTCCAAAATCTCAGGCTCTGGTTTTAAGTAGGCCATGATTTACCATTTGCTACCCATTTTGCTAATGAGGTCTCTAATATGCTTTCTTATACAGCTTATTTCCTTGTGTTTTCTCTATAAAATTTCTGGAATTGACCTAGTAACAATCAGTACTTTAAAGTTTAAATCAATGTTAGAAGTACATGATTCTCAAACAATTTTGGGCTGCTGCAAAATGGACATGTAACCATACTATTGACTTTGAAAATGCATCCATTGTTGGCGAAGGAGTTCCTTTAGAACAAGAAAAGTGTGTGAGTTGTGGCATTTTACAATAACAAGAGTCAGATGACAGTTCCAAACATATGCCACATCAATGCACTATACTTTTTAAATGAAATATTTTGAACATTATTAGTTTTTATTGTCTTTCTATCCACGTTTGTCTAAATTAACTTAGTTTCTTAAAACTATAGAATTCATAATTGTAACTCCATTAAGAAAGGCTGTAATAAGATATTTGAAAGTTATATTTATCAATTTACTTGTTAGAACTTTGAATTCTAAAATAGTAATACTTGTCTGTTATAGAGGATGGAAACTAAAGAACCCGCCCAAGCGTGGTGCATCCCTCAGTATTAGAAGAACTAAGGTGATGAAAAGGTAATTTACATTCACTACAAATTGATCCTTTTAGCCTTAAATGCATCAAATGATATATGCCAAGGGTGGGGGAAGGGAGCTCATTTACGAAATGTGTAGGGTTGCTCAGCAGACAGTTTTGAAAATGACCCTAAAAGAGTGGGGCATAAGAGGGTCCTGAAAACTGCAAAACCACACAGAAAAAGTTATAAAACTGCAACACCCTTGAACATAAACAGACCCACCAGAAGCAAGACAGCTGATACCAAAGACATCTGCAAACACATTTTCACCAATAACCATGGTCAAAAATTAATAAAACCCACAAACCGTTCAGTCTTGCAAAACAACTGCACCGTAAGTTAAAATCAGAATTTTCGAAAAACTGTACCAAAAAAGATGCAGAACCACATCACCACAAACCCTTATGCACCCTCCTAAAAGGTATACAAAGATTAACTTAGGTACCAATATCTGACCCTAAAAGTAATGACCAGAAAACCTGTGAATCACTTGAGGTTGATACATGCATGTATAAGGGGTTGGCTAGTTTGAAACTTGAAAGAAGCTAAAATATTATGGTGAACTCATAGTTTGTAATTGGTCATCAGCATACAAGTATTTTCTGCATCTTTGCACTTTTATCAAAATAATAATAAATTTTGTTATACTAGTGTTGTTATATGGAGAAACTATACTAAAACATTTATTAAATTTCAAACATATCTATTTATTAACAGATTACAAATGTAACTATTTAGCAAGGTTTCTAAAATTACAATTTTATAAGAGATATAATTTACATCAAATTTTTAGTGGGGCTGAACTTATGAAACTCAACTTCTACATTGTTGTACCAACTCTGGTTCTTTCGCATCTTGTCGCCTTTGGCATTGGGTGAGTTAAAAAATTAATAAATTATTAAAACTTGATGCTCTGAATCCTTTTTGCCAAAAATTGTTTAAGTAATTAGGAAACTGTTTATTTTGTTTTAGTAGTAACTACTCAAATTGTTCATTTACTTTTTTAGCCTGCTTTGCCTTCAAAACCGCTCAATATTATTTTCTAAAGTGAAATACTACACTTTGCTACACACTGAATTTTGTAAGTCAGGTTGAGCTTTGCGAATCCTCGCTTTTTAGTTCAGAGTGTTTAGTGACCTGTTTTGATGCTTTGTGCATAGTCAATTAAGCATTCCCCAGGTTTTTTTAACCATTTTTTATTGACCTTTTGTTTTCAGTTTTGTTTCAATGTCCACTGTACTTCCAACTGTTTGTTTTTACTGCTTTCATTTCAGGTTGTATATTGGTCGGAAAATGGTTGGTGCAAATTCCTCGTGACAAGTGCCAATGAAATAAAATATGTACAGTCAAGTTGTTTTTAGATTGTGTTTCTTATTATCACGCTAGACAGAAGTTGTAAGCTAAGGCTCATTAGAGTGAATTTAATGGTAACTCGACTTTCGAATTATTAGAAAATACTTAATAAAAAGGTTTTGTTTGATATTAATGCATGGTAGAAAAGAATTCTTGATATCCTTGTAAGCCACCCCGCCCTCTTCTATTTCTTTATCTTAGAAAAAGAAAAGAAAAGTTGACACCTGCATATGTATAGTTTCATTCAAATGTATAAAAACTGTTTGAAGTTAACTAGCAAGTTATTCATGTTAGTGAATATGAAAATGTGTGTGACAGCATATACTACTGTAATCAGTGGGGAGTTGAGTTAACTAATAAAAAACATTAATTCATTGGTTTATATGTATGTCTTTAAACTAGTGATGTATAAGTGGCTGAAATGCTTTTTCTACAATGTTAAATGATAATTATCTATAATTGAAACTGTCTGACACCTTTTTACCCACTCCCATCTCCATTCACTTAAAACCAAGGTTAAATTAATAAATCGATGAAGAGTCAGACAATTTTTGATTTATTATGTCGTAAAACTGAGTAGTACTAGTATATTGATCCCAATTTTCCATCCAAATCCCTTTCCTGAATTCCTCTGATAATCTCTTTCTCATTTCTAAGACTGATAGTCTTGGCTTTGATATAAAATAGTTATTTGTATTGAGAGAATAATACTTTCCTTGAAAAAATTTGTTCTAATCCAGCTCTAGGCAGGCAATTGTTAGAATAAAATTATTTTGAATTGTTCATCCCAATTTTGCATTCTCCTGCACGGTTAAACTCTTCAAAAATAGTGAAATGTTTCTGGCAACAAGATCAATAGCATCTCACTTCCTAATGTGCTTTTTTACATTTTTTATAAATTTGAGTTTCATTAATTGTTTTGACACACTAGTTATGGCAGTGGAAGAAGCTCTAGAAAGCCTTGTGAAAAAACCACCATAAAGTATAGAAGATATTTATTTTTATGGTGGTGTGAAGATAGTGTGGGAATATTATACTCTATTTGTGTTTGAGGGACCACTGACCTCTGTTGACACATGTGCACAGGTTTAGTTCCAAACTGTCTCAAAACATTCATAAATTCCAGTGAGGAAAGGTGTGATTTGAAACTCGGTGTATTGTTTCATTTTAAAATTCAGCTCCTACTGGATTTTGCCAGTATTTTACATTGGTGTGAAACTAAGGATGTGTGTGTGTACTGACAGTCTATTTTCATCAGCGGTACCTTGAATAATTATGATATTGGTCTTATCAAACCACAGCCTAGTGACTAAAATTACAATTCTTTGAAACTTGCTACATGTTATTTTAAATCACATTATTTGTTGTGTTTGGGCTGAGAAGTGCCACAAAGCATGGCATCGTGAACTTCAAATGACATGGTACTCACTACTTATAAAAGAATATATGTCATATTTTTAAAATACAGTGTAACTAGAATTAGAGGTCTGACGTCATTGCTAAAGGCCTTTATTGAAAAACACTGTATGAACTTGAGGGCCATCTCTTTTCCTTATTGCTTCCTGCAGATCAGGTTCAAGTTTATTGACTGCCATCGAACTGAAATGATAAAAAAATATTATTTTGTTTTCCATTATAGCAACTTGTTGATTTGTTTTATGTTCTGGTCAACAACAGAATCTTTTGGATTTTATAACGAACTATTACAATTTCTACTGTGCCCCTGCCCCCCAATAATTTCTTGCTTAACCCACCCATTCCAATGTTGCAAAAACCACAGTGAATTATAGTCTCACATAGCAGATTAGGAAAGATAATTTTTTATGTTAAAAACTTACCTTTGTATAATTTATTTCTTTCAGAACTTTTATACCAGCATAATTTTTATATATTTCTAGCTAGTTCATTATTAATCTTGTACCTGAAAAAGTCCAATATTCATGGGCCAGTCTCTAGGATTTTTTGATGATAAAAAATTATTAATGAAATTTAATTAAAAAATCTTGTTCATGATGAGAAGTTAAACAAGTTCCAGGAAATATTGTTAGTGTCACTTCAAGTAGTATATTACCAGTACATATATAAACAACCTGGCATACATACACTTGTACTTATAAATAGACTTGGAAGTTTGAGCTTTATTACTCCTCAGCTGATGTTCATACAATGTGTGTACCTTGAGTAACTTTTAATAGCACTGACAACTTAAAACCACTAGCAATTTACCTCCTCTGAGGAAACAGAGAACATGCTGCTGGCACCATAAATGTTAAACTGAAAAATAGGATAACAATGTTATCAGAGAGAAGTTTGAAATCATTGATTTGTAAAATAAGCATACTGAACATCAGTAGACAAATTTGATTGGTTATAAAGGAGACAATTTAAACATGAACAGCCCAGGAATCAAACTACTTGAGTTTCTACAAATTAACACTCACCTAACTCCACATAATAAAATCTGCAAAGGACCATGTAATGGTTTGATTCTCTGAAGAAAAGTAAAACAAATGTTAAACCTGGCAGTGGACTCACTTTGCTATAATTATAAATTAATATTATTGATAATATTGAAATAATATTTTAATTTGTATATATTTACATGGAACAAATGTTTTGATTAAAATGATATCTTCAGGAGAAGTCAAACTCACATATGCATGCAATGTTTGCAACATAAAGACAAGCACAATCTGATAATACAACCCTGCAGTCATTAATTGAACCAATCAGTTCCAAACACAAAATTAATATTGTACATATCAATTGGTGAATTCTTCCCACTTCAACCCATAGTTTTTGATTCACCAAATTTGTTAGAATTTTGCTAATAGTATACATTTTCAGATTTTTTCTTTGTTTTATAAAACCGCTTTTTTACATTCAAGCAGATGGCTTCTATAACTTATGAGGCATGTTAAAAAAAAAATAAATAAACTAGCAGGGGCTCATGGAGAAGTTTAATTTTGTGGTTTGGAAAAAATGATATCTAAGTGGTTCAATATTATACAGTTGGAGAATCCAGACTCTGAGGAAATATATTGAAATCCAGACTTTGTCAAATTACATTGCTTTTGTTATAAAAATACGAGCACCTACCATCATAAATGGATACTTTTCTAACTTTTCCATAATTATTGGCACAATTACTGCAAATGAAAAAAAAGCTGTGTGAGATATAAATAAAAAGTGCTACACAATATCTTATTAGACAGACATTCAGGTCTATCAGGGAAAAATTAATATAAAATTATGTTGAAGGTTTAAATTGGTTTGACTATACAGTCTATGGTTAAAAATAATGTGACATGGTTAGGAAAGCTGGCAAACCTAAAAAGGGAAACACAAAGAATGTACTAAATGCTTCATTTTATGTTGAACATCAAGTAAAAAAAAATTTTGAAATTGTGCAGACATAAACCTGGGAAAAAATGAGCTCCTGATGCGAATCGAACCCAACTACCTTCTGTATGCTAACTATAGGCCTCTCGACCACTGAGCTATGGGAACTCATATGGTGAGCATGATCATAAATTGGGTTATAACACATGCACTTGTTTGTATCGCACAAATCACTTGAATGCCAATTTATAACAATGATAATACAGGGTTAATATGGTGAAAAAAGTCATGGAATTCGAAAATGCATTTTCCAGGCCTGGATAAGTCATGGAATTGGGGGAAAAAGGTAAACATTATGGAAAAGTCATTGGTTTTGATTTTGATTGGAAAATGAGTTCTCTTAAAATTTTAAACCATATCATGGGTTTGTCTTAAATTATCAGATTTTAAAAGTGTTTTCTCTAAAATTAATTCAATCTTGAATGTTATGATGTCTTTCAGTGTTCAGAAGGTGTAGTTGGTGTTTAGAGTTGGATTAAAGTGTTAGTAGTTTGTATTTTGGAGTGGATTATTTGGTTTCTTAATATTTTTTTGGTCATGGAAAATGGCGTTTGGTCATAGAAAAGTCACGGAAAAGTTTTGGAATTTTATTCCTCATTTTCAGTGTGAACCCTGTAATATATAATAACACACACTTACACATTCCAGGAGCTGCCATAGTTATTCTTGATACTACAACTTGTGTAATGCTTTTGCGAGCTGCTTTTTGCGACTGGCCCAAGGGCTTACCATCATCATCAAAAACAACAATACCATTTGATAATTCCCTAGGAGACGAAAAATATTTTGGTTGTTAACACAGTCAAGCAATATCTAGGCAATTCACTTTATAAACATCTTTACACATCAAACAGACATGCATAAACTATAACTTTTAAGTAAACTTAGTAACATTTTTCAATGCTGCACTGAATTTGTACAATAACTAATATATAATTTAATTTATATATTAAGAGTATGAGTTAGACCAGTGTTATAAATCCTTTTGACCCTAGCCAATTTATTAACACTATTCTCATTATAAACTCATACACAGCATAGAATTATAAAAATTGAACAGTTGCTAACAAAAAAATAGGAGTTAATAAGACAAAAAGAACTACTGTGATGAAAAGCAAAGTTCTTTTAAAAAACCAGACTACTACTGCAGTCATACTATGCATTTTGTAACACCTTTCAGTCCAACTAAATTATTAACACTTAACTTCTCCTTAAATAACACATGTACCAATGAGGCATTTTATAATGAGAAAATGGAAGTTCCTCTAATAAAGCTCAAACTAAACCCTTACACAAGCCAAGCGGCTCAAAGGGTCAGCACTTATCTTCGGTTTCTGTAGTGTTAAGCAGATGAGAGTCTTTGACTCCTTCTGGGCAGAACACTAATCTATTGCAAGTTAAACCCCAGCGAACTGTGGTACTCATTCATACAGCTGAGTCGACTGGAACAAAGTCAGGTAAAGTGTCTTGCTCAAGGACACAATACAGGGGTCTGACCGTGGCTCAAACTTTTGACCCTAGGATTACAAGTGGAACACACTAGCCGGCCACTGTACTGCGGACAACACAGCTTAACTGCTAAATATGAAATCCAAAATCTTTCCAAACTTGCTGATGAAAGAATGGGCTTAGTTGTAATATGGTTGACTAAATGGGTTTAATTGGAAACATAAAATTAAAGTGTATATATCATTATCATGGAACTTGGTCTATTAGAAAGGGATTTTGAAAAGAAGAAAAATATCATTTATTTCATTGAATTAACTCTTTTGGTTGCTGAGGTACATTTAGGTTTTTCAAATATGCAAATTACCAATGTTGTGATGTCAAAATCTGGAATCCAAAGGGAAAAATTAAAAAACAGTCAATATTTCTTGAAATACCAGATCATTGATCCTGAAACTCTGCACTTCAACACAAACACATGTTGTAGAGATAACAGTTGTTTTTTAATTTATCCCTTTGTATTCCCAACTTTGACATCACAACATTGGTAATTTGCATATTTGAAAAACCTTAAAACTTCAGCGACCAAAAGAGTTAATTTAATGAAATAATTGATATTATTCTTCTTTTTCAAAATCCCTTTCTAACAGACCAAGTTCCATGATAGTGATATTATACACAACATTTGTCATGTTTTGTTTTGTTTTCTGACATTTTGACTCAAGAGTCACGGGAGAACAGGCATTATGACTAAGATCCTATGGTTTAACTTCCTCATCGGAAAAGATGCAAAGATCTAACCATCTGCAGATGTTTGAGCAAAGGTAGCGCCTTCGCCTCGCTTATTTTACAACCCTGAGTGAAAGTCTGGCAACTGGATTCGAACCAGGCCTTCTGCATGACAGACTGGTGCCATACCATCTGGGCTAACCTCATGGCAGTTTTGAGTTAAAATTATTGTTGTAGCAATATAATAGGACTAACAATTCTAACAGGGATGTTGTGAAAAAGGTCAGACTGTTCTCTTACCTTTGCCTCATTAGAGGTATGTTCACACAGTTTGCAGCTGCAACTGCAGCAAAAGGGACATAACGAGCAAGCAAGGGAGGTGCTGTCTTGAAAGGAAACAACAACCAGAAGTATTGTATGTCATTAAAGTTTGGAGCTCAGGCAAAAAATATAATACAATTTTGCTCTATATTCAAGCTTTATTTGAGTACTGATGTTGGAAAATTAGCTTTTTAAAATAATTAAGTAATAGAGTTTGTGTGTATAGGAAATAATATGACTTTGAATTCAATTTGGAATTTATTTACACTTGTAGGTTTTTCAGAAAGCTTTCTCTCACTCTATCATTTTTCAACTGAAAGTATTATATGCTATAAAATGTTCTAAAAGTAACAAGATATGAGTTTTGGAAGCAAAAAAAATATTGGGGGGAGGCACAATGGAAATTGTAATAGGTCATTATAAAATCTGAAATTCCTATTGAAAAGTCTGTGTTGTTAGCCAGACCCCCCCCCCCCAAACCAAGTTAATGGGAGGCAAGTGCACCCCCCTGGCCCCACCAACCATGCAAGAGTAAACATGCAATAGATCTACAAATGACAAAAACAAACCATGATAGAATCATTAAACAGTATAATATGTGTTGCTACCACAATGCAATCCTGCAATTTTGTACATTGAGTGGCTAAGTTCACAAGCTGCTATAAAGCCATTATGGTGGTATAACCGGGAGGGCACACTGTATACTTGTGTATACTTGCATTTGTACTATATGTTGCTATAAATTTTATTATTGTTACTCAGTTAAAAAATACCTTGGTTAGTGTATTTAGTCCTATTGCCACAGCCATTGCACCTGATGTTGCT
Source organism: Hydrozoanthus sils (assembly GCA_027575215.2). Taxonomy (NCBI): domain Eukaryota; kingdom Metazoa; phylum Cnidaria; class Anthozoa; order Zoantharia; family Hydrozoanthidae; genus Hydrozoanthus; species Hydrozoanthus sils. The sequence goes on along the minus strand of JAOBRD020425986.1, from coordinate 6,881 downwards.
GATACATACGCCACAGCTATTTGTCTGCGAGGAAAATTATTAGATCATTTCAAATTGGTTTTCTACAGTTTTGCAAAGAACAAAACAAGCTATAAACTTGTGCTTAATTTTAGTTGGCACTTTTTTAAAACAATCATCAGATAATAGTTTAAATTGTTTCAGCCCTGCAGCCTAGCTATATAGTATATCAATTATTATTTTTTTTTAACAGCTAACTTCTCTTTAATAAAATTAGATAACTTAAACAAATTAGTTTAATATTTTTTTGTAATTAAAAACAAAAATATAAAAACCTTTGTTATGAACCTTTACACACTTGATTTACAAGTAAAAAATTATAAGATAAAACCTATTTCATCTTTTTAGACCTTATCAGTTAGTAAATAAAAGTTCTTTCTACTTGTATAGCTGAAGTGTGTAAAGGTTCATAACAAAGGATAAAAAAATTGAGTTCTAGCAAGACCTTTACATGGCATTTATGAATGGTTTGTCTGACAAACGAGACGTTTTGAAATGAGAAAATTGGGGTTTGATCAAACATTATTAGCAAACTACAGAAATGAAAACCAAAATATTCCTAAACTTGTAACATTGTTTAACAGTGTAGGCTCTAAGTTAGAACAGTTTAGCAAGAGGTCAAACTACCTAATTGTACAGTATTATTGTAAAGTACATCTTGCTAAAACTGTAAAAGCAACTCACTAAACTTATTTAAACAGTTATTTTCTTATCGAGCATGCATATCACCTCAGCTAAGCCATTACTACCAACTGAAATTAGTAATTGATACATCAGACTATATTTCAAACATCTGGGTTCATAATGGTTTTCTCAATTTCACCAAGGCTCACCAGCATTTTTTTTAAGAAATGGTGATTCCTAATGGTTATCTTTAAAACAGAGGGAAGTTTGAGTATATTTAAATAGCTAGTAAAGTTTAGAGAAATGGTTGTAACTGGAAGCTTGCTGCAAACTTCCAAGAACTCAATATTAATGCTGTGGTACTTACTTACTTGACAATTAAATGCTGCCTTCAAATACACAACATATTTGAGAGCAGAAATATTAATAAAGGCCTCCCTCAAATATAAATGTTTCACCCTTAATGTGATGTTTATTTGAATAATAATCTAAGAAAATGGCAGTAATAATCAAGCTCAGGCAAGCCAACAAAATTATTTTATTTGATTGTAATAGTTTTAAATTATCAGCACATTAATATATGCATTAAAGTAAGTCGTTAAAGTAACAAATTATTAAATAATTATACTGTATTTTATTAAAAAAAACAAACTGCAGAGTGGTAAATTCAGCCTATAACCAAGCTTTGGAAATTTGCTTTTATTGATAACAATATTTTTCATATCAAAGTGTTTGTGGGCATTTTTCATTAAACTCTTTCACTCAGCTCTCTCTCTCTAAAACTTATTAAATGTTTTTTTTGGTACAATTATATTGCTTGCAAGAAATTAATTGGACTTTAGTTAAATGGCACCCCCAAATGGACACCACACTCAAATCATGTAAAAATTAATAAATGAGCATTGTACATAGCATTAAATCAAATAATAGTTATCGTAAGAACTCACTTGGATGTAATCTCTGATTTAGCATTTCTGTTGGTGTAATTTACAAGAGCGTTGAAAGACTGATTTATCCACTGCCAAAAGACTACAGCTGGGATAGTTCTGTAATTCAAATTCAAATGAAAAAAAGGAAAATGTAATTGAAACAAGTCATGCTTTGATAAATCACCTACTTAAAAGTATAATGTGGAATGTTTTTAATTTGGTCAATTAAGTTAACAAGCTAACAGGAAAAAATCTACTGTACATCTAGCACTCAAGTTTCCATGACCATCACTTATCAACTCCCCTTCAAGATAATAATCAAGTGTTTTAAATATAGTTTAACTTTTTGTCTAAATAACTAAAATGATGGTTTCACAGCATGTTAATCTTATAACCAAATGCTCATTTTCAATTGCATGGAGAAATTGTAATTTGTCTTGGTTTTCAACGTAAAATGTCTGGCAGAAAACACTTTAGTTCAGAGTTCAAGAGAACTGCACACTTCAAGATTTGTATATAAAGCTAGCAAACATTTTTGTTCTATTGACTTCTAACTTTGAAGGATTTCGATGAATTTCTTCACTACTTGAAAGTACAGTGTGTAGGGTACATGCTTCCTTCTCCATTCCAAGAATCATTTGCCCTTCAAAAAATAATTGGACATGTTTTATAGTATGTTTAACTGGTCAGTTACCTGAACCCAATTTATTCAAAATATTTTTTCCTTTACGACCTCAAATTATCAAGGTTCAACAGTAGAAAGGAGTAATAGGGCAAAAATGGCAGTACATAGTGTGGTAATGGTCTGGGCCCAGGTATTCAAAGGCTGAGTTACACTAATCCATGGTTAACTCTTACAAAACCTATTCATTGTTATGGTAATTAACCCTGGATTAGGGATAATCATGTTCGAACAACTGGGACCTGAACTCCTGGGGCAGCAGACTAGAACTGCTTTCTTTATGATGGCCTTAATATGTGCAACAAGACAAAAAGTTGTAGTAGCCAGTGGTGGGCAAGCTCACCCAATGAGTTGCTTTATTTCCCCTTGTAGCTTTGCTACTCATTCAGCACTACAGGAGGGCCTGTTCACTGGCTGAACGAACCAATTACATTATATAAATACCTATACCACTGCATCATTGCACCAGTAATGGCCATGCCACCAGGAACTTGAAATGACATACGACCCATGAAATTCATTCTCTCTCCAGTGTCTGCATGGAAAGCAGAGTCAACAACATGTTTTGCGTGCCATATTTCATCTTTGGTCATTTCTGAAGGCTCTTTACCCTGTCTAGTCAATGAATACAAAATTGAATAGAAGTTTAAAAACAATCCATAAATGAAAGGCAAGACTTCATATTCAGATAACATGAAAGGAAAACACAACTTCGGATTTATAACAATTTTGAGATCTGTCAGTAAATTGTTTGGGTGAGGGGTTACATGGAGCTTATCCATAATGGTCTGCTCATTCTTTGCTTTAATATTTAAACCTCACAGTAAAACAAGAAATCAAAATTTTTATTTATACTCATGGCCATTATCTCAACATAGTTCTCCAAGGTATTATGGGCAAACTAAATTTTCACTTATTTCTTTAACAATATTCAATAAGGTCTTGAAAACTCTGGAAAAGCATGACCAGTTCATCAACATCTAGCTTCTCCTTACATAACACATACAAAAAATAAGTTGTTATGTAATGAGAAAAAGGGGATTGATCAAATAAGGTGAACTACTGAAGATGATACTCAAAATTCTCCTTAGCTTGTTATACCAAAAATAAGGACCCTAGTTGGGAGAATTTACCAACACATCATTTGTTGTGCTTTGGGCTCAAAGGGTTAAGGATCTAGGGGGCAAGATGTCTCTCCATAGAAGGAAAAGTAGCCGTGCCCCTGGCAAGGGGTCTGGGAGCAAATTTTTTCATGCTCTTGGGTATATTTGCCATCATAAACTAAGTCGTAGTACTAGGAAGGCATTTCTGTAGCCTGGCTTTACCAATGTCCTGAAAGGTGCATTTGCTCAGAATTTTAGGAATTTGACATGCTCAGTAAAACAAATTGCGATGGAAGCTGTACTAATGGGACTGCTATTATAAACTGGGCATAAAGTGAATATTACTGGTCTTGGACCATATGTAATCTGTTAGGAATGCAGTCGTGCACCTGTACAGGTTGACTAGGTGCTGATAGTTATCCAGCTGTTTGTTTGAATACAAAGCTTTCCTCCAGTCCGTGATGGCAAAGAAGTGTTTAAAACGACCTGAAAAGCTGCTCTGATCCCAGCGTGGAAGATCAAGATTGAGTCTACCTGGAAGGGTTTCACTGACAACAGCCATGGTACCTAACGAGGTCGCAACACAGACAAGTTAAGGGTGACTAAAATAAAACAGGTAGAAAGAATCACTACATTGTTCTTTAAGTAAATATAAGGCGATATAGTGACCAAGAAGTACAGCCATATTCCAATTAAATTATTACATTACACATAGTTTAGTTTGGTCATTCGATCTAAATTTTCTGGAATGTAGTGTAGCATCTAGTTACAAAGTCTGCTCATTAAACAATCCAAACAATTCCCAAAATAATATTCCAACACCTTTTAACACTTGACGCCCAAAGTAACTCAAATCAGGACCTCTTACCTTAATCAATTCAAAAAACCTCGAAGCACATTAATCACACATTATGAAAATCCACCGTAACCAGACTGACTTGACTAACTCCTCTGACTGGACGGTCTGTAGCACAAGGAACGCCGACGTGTCACCAACGTCCAGCGGCTTCGCAAAATGATGAATGCGTCTCGCATCCCGCGCATTCAACATAAACAAGATGGCGACCGGTTTGTTTCGGAGAGGTTTTTCACGTTACACTAAATTAATTGCAAACATAGGACAGTCCACGGGGTTTAGGTTAAGGCCAGAGGTAAGAAAAATGCTCGCTTTGACTCGTGTATGATATGCAGCGAAACATTTAACTTCAGTTTTCTTTCATAAGTCCCCCGGTTTGACCGTCCTATTAGAGAGGGGGAGGGGGGCTTATTTTAAGATTGCCAATAGCCAAAGACAGAAGCATACCATTAAATGCGGACACTCAACAGATTTAAAAGCAACTAGTGACTATGTTTTCCTCTGGCGTCATAATCAGCACCATAGGTACAATAGTTAACATAATATTCTACTCCATGAGGTCAACATTTTACAAGCCAAAGATGTTTTTACACATGGTAGTTGTCTCTAGCAACTGTTTCACCGTCAGCGCAAAGAACGCCTAAAATTAGCTTGCAAAATGTCGAGTTCATGGAGTTACATTGGTTAGATTATGTTGTAAGTTGGTTGTTTAAAATTTTACAATTGGTAAGACAAGCATGAAACGGTTAAAGATTGATATAATGAACTGAACTCGATCAACAAACACAACTTTCAATAAGCGATTCATATTTTTTCGTTCATAATCAAACTCATAAATCCTTTCGAGAATACCTTCAGCATACTTGTGAAAAAATATTCAATTAGATACAGGTCTGTAGATACTGGTGTAATATGATTTTTCCTTCTGTACTTCTGTTTCAAAACGCCCTGAGAGATATTAGTTATTTGATTGAATTAAGTCACAACTCGTGATCAGTTTGCATCTTGTTGCTTAGTAACATGGCATAAATTTATGCCCAAACCCCACCAGAGTGGAATTGGCAGAATTAGACATTTTGTTCATCGTCATGAGATTCATAGAAAACAACAGTGAGCAGTCAAATTGTTTTAGTAGAAACCAACTAGTTTACTACCTGCGAATTTAATCCAATAAAATCGATTGTATAAAGAATCCGCCACTGTTTTTTGTTTAAAAACCCTGGCAGTTTGGCTACTCACTGTTTGTCACTCGTTTGACAGTGAGTAGGTTAGTCAATCATATTGCAGCATTTGTGATAGTATGCTGCCTAGTTGGTTTCTACTAAACACTCATATCAGATGATAACATATATCTGTTAGTAACTTTTGATTAAATCTATCATCTTCTGTGAAACTTTAGCCATCACAAAGGACCATCAGTATATCACTTATGACTGGTAGGAAGTGTTTTTCTACTGAATCTAGTCTTGAAACTGAAGATCCATTTGCAGCTTTTGGAGGTCGACATACTGTGACTCTCATACCTGGTGATGGGGTCGGCCCTGAGCTAGTTCACTGCGTTAAACAGATCTTCAGGTGTGTCTACGTGTTTTACATCATGATAAAATCATGGAGGGAGGGGAGTGAGGTTGGAGAGTGGTTGTTCTTGTCATACCTTTTTACACATGTTATTATAATTGTAACTTTAACGGTTGAAGAACCATTTTTTACTGTTAGTAAAGCGTTATTATTATTATTATCCGTCATGTTGGTTTCACAATCGATAAACTTAAACTTGAACAAAAAAAATAGAACCGCTTGTTCAGAGACACCAAACTGTTCTGCAGTTCGCCAGACAACTTCACAAGTATTTGCTATACTTCTCTGTATGTATTTTAGTGCTCTGAACTAGGCTTGCTTTCAGTTGGAACGGATTTTATCAAGAACGATAAGCCACGTCTGACCTACTTGCTGCCATTACCAATTATTATTATTATTATTATTATTATTATTATTATTATTATTATTATTCTGGAAGTCCAAAATTTAGTTTTGCAATTTAGGTGTTGGGGTTACTAGTTTGTTGATTATTATCTTAACATTTTGATTTATTCTGTATAGTGTTTTGGTTCTGCATGCAAGTTTTCTTAAATCTTGTATCTAATGTAAGCACATATATTGTTTTTAGAAATGTGGCATGTGCCACAAAGTTACAGTTACAGTGCAACCCTGAGATAACAAAGTGCCAAATTACTGTAAAGTTCTTTGTCGGACCCAAAAAAATCTTTTATTATAACAGGGACTTCAAGAGATTGAGGTTTCTTATATCAAGATTGATGATGATGATGATGTTTAGCATTTATATAGCGCCTTTTCCATATGTATATGATCAAAGACGTTTTACAACAATTTACAGTTGACTGTAGTATTGAGGGTCTTAGATAGTCAGCTATATACGGCTCACAACTATATTCATAAGAGTTGTCCTCAATTAGTATCTAGACGAGACAGATCCCAATACCAGGATCACCCTACATTGCACTCAATATTAAGGGTTTCAGTTATTATTGTTGTTAACTGAAAAGGATTCCCTATAAAAAGAGGGTCTAACACTTTAAAAGGGGGTTACCATATAGAAACTTGTGGGAATCTGTTTTAGCCCTCAATTGAAGGGCATCCCAGGGTGGGGG
>JAOBRD020425985.1:15930-35938 GCA_027575215.2 Hydrozoanthus sils | reverse complement strand
CACATAATTGGTGCCACATACTTTTCTCATATTTCACTAAGTTGGCGACAACATGTATTCAAGCTCTTTTACAGAAAGGACTGATACCTGATTTGGAAAAGCTAACAAATCTTACAACCAAGAATTACAGTTAAAGATAAAGTTATGGCAGAAATTAAAGGGCCAAAAGTGAAAGCGAGAAAGAAATTCTTGTCAACGAGTTCAAACTTGTTGGTAAAATATACATATTTTTTTCCATGTCAAATGTACTTTCATTAATAACAGGTTTACAGATCGACAGCATTCTCTTTACCTGTGGTAACACTAGTTCATATCAATATTAGAGAGAATCGTTAATTATAGGGAAACGTACTGCAATGCAGTGACTCATTACCATTATGAAACCTAACATGAAGAAACATAAAAAACAATTATAAGTAAACAAAATCACAATATAGCAACAGTTGTACTTACCATACTTATCACCATTTGGGAACATATAAACACCCTTTAGCAAAGTGGAACCTACGGAAAATCATTTCACCATTACAATACTTAAACCTTTTAAATAATTTTACCATAAAGCATATATATACCACTTTCTGTCTTACACTTCTTAAAGTGCCTATGAAGTGAAAAATTTTATTACCTCAGTGGACAGACCTTGCTAAATGAGGAATAGCTGTGAAAAATTTTTGTCAAAATCTTTTACAGTTCTCGAGATATTATTATTTTAATGTTTTCAACTGAGTGATGACATCACATTGTTGGCAGGCACATTTTAATTTTTTTGAAATCTGCTGCAAATCCATAACCTTTGGGTTAATTTCATCCAAACTTAGACTGATGATATATCTTGAGCTTTTCTTGAGAACAGTAACAATATTTCATTGTCATGGCAACAAACTCGGTACCAGGCCCCATTTGTACAAAAACAAGTTTTCTGTTATTCCAAGAACTTAATTCAAATCTTTTTTTTTCTCTTTTACATGGTAAGAAGAATAGAAATTTTGTGGTAATATGTTGCACAACTTCTGGTTTAACAAAAAAACCTCATTAATTTGGAATTTCTCATCTGGAGCCTGGAACCCAGTTTACTGCTGTGACAACAAAAATTAATGTAACTATTCTGAAGAAAACCTCCAGATACATTATCAGCCCAAATTCATCCAAAGGTAATGAAGCTACAGCAGATTTCAAAAGATTGAAAATCTGCCTGCCAACAATGTGACGTCATCAGTTGAAAACACTAATAAAAATGTTAATAACTTAAGAACCGTAAAAGATTTTTTAAAACAAACATTTTTACAGCTATTCCTCATTTAGCAAGGTCTATCCACTGAGGTAATAAAATTTTTCACTTCATAGGCATTTTAAGTTTTGGAATCGTTCACGTGTTTGAAGTGTAAATATTTTTCAACTGTATAAAAACAACTCATACTACAGTAATGTTTAATGTTTGCAACTGATGATGCCAGGCAAATCTTTGAATTTTTCAATTCTGCTGCCACTACATAACCTTTGGATGAACTAATAAGCCAAACTCGGCTGATGTTGTATATCACAAGGTTTTTCATCCAAAGATTGGCAGCAGATTTAAAAAAAAACAGAATTTTGCCTGTTGAACAACTGAATTAAGTCAACAGCTGAAAACAAAAACATAACACTGTTCCTAGCTCATTCAGAAAGATCTATCCACTGCCATAACACAATATTTCATGTCATAGGAACTTTAACTCTGTTTTAAACACCTTAACTGTAGAATTAAATTAAATCTTTTAATGTTAACATCCGGTTAGCAACTGTGTGCTTCTGGACAAAACAACTTTTTCCACATGAGATTCACAGAACAAATGATCAACAGTGTCTTGAAACTATGCAATCATTAACTGATTTCATTTGTAGCAAAACATTGCTGGTCATCTGTATTCAAAGACTGAAGCAAAGATCAAAAATGTTACCCTTCTCAAGCTGTGCTTTCTTGTCCTGTTTCTTGTTTGGGGCTATTTGCAAGATCATTTTTACGATAAAATAAATCATTATTATCACAATATGATTTCCATATTATTTAAAGCCCTTATCCCACTAAAAATGTGCAGTGTCAACAAAAATTCAAAATTATCAAACTTTAAAACCACTGTTTGAAAACCTACAAAGTGACCATTCATTTTCTTTGTCTTTTCTAGAGGATTCTGGAAAATGTCCATTGCTTCAACAAGTTGACTCTGTTTGATCAAACCCCATTTTCTCTTTATCAAACACAGTATTTAGAGAAATGAAGTACTAAAGAACCAGCCAGGGATGAAAGGATTTTAATGTGAATCTTAGTTCACTGTGTTTTTCAGCTTTAGTTTGACTTGTTTCTTAAAGATTTTGTACAATAGAGTCTGCCATAAGCTTGTATATATATATAGTTATCTTTTTTGCATGAATACAGATTTATTTGTCAAGAGCTGCAACCTGGGCTTAACTGCGGGTCAATTAATTTTTTTGGTGTCACGCCAACTACTTCAGCAGAAATTAACTCTTTCACTGAACATTGATGTCATAAAATTTTTTAAAATTATCTGGGGAGTATGTTCTTTCAGTAAACACCTTAGGAAACATGTGTACCCCACACGTGATATTCATATCCAGGGGGTTACTTCCTTTTATAGTATATAGGAGGCCTGGGGGGTGAGGGTACTCTCTAGAGTTAAAAGGATAGGGATGACCCCAAAATCCCCAAAAAACTACCAAGAAATACCATACAAACATGGGCAGTCCCCCCCCCCCCAAAAAAAAATTTTTGATTTGGCTAGCAACCATTCCTACTTTGTGTAGAGGACACATAATTAAACAAGGCTTGTAATTGGTTAATGTAAGGTTTGGGTAAACTTTATCTTTCTTCTGATTGGTTCAAATTTCTGTGTCCTCTACACGAAGTAAAAGCCCTAGCAACAGCAACTTTTGAATAGTAATTTCAGATTTTATAACGAACTAGCTCTATACAATTTCCACTATGCCCCCCTCCCCTCCCCCTTCCCATAATTTTTTGCTTCTGCTGCCCATAACATAGCACTAGTGTGAAATAAAACGCCATCTTGTGTATGTGGTATGCATGTGTCAATATACTGACCGTATATGTGTTTGATGGGGGTCGGGGGGACACATTCGACAGTCCAAAGAAAGTCTTAAGATGTTTTAAAACTCTAGGGCTTGACATCCCTGTACAAATTAGTGTCTGTGTTACAAACAGGAACAAAATGTTTAAATGGTTAATGTTACACAACGCTGGACTGCTTTGCTCAGCAAAATGTGGGGGCCCGCCCGGCCTGATGTTTAATTGAAGTCACGTCACGTGAATTCTAAATGTTCATAAAACATTTAATATGTCTACAAGAGGCCTAAGCCATCTCTGACAGTACGTTTTCATACCTCTGCTCAACTAAAAAGATTCAATCTGCTATAAAGTAATACATTTTCATAGAATAATATCTATAACGACATAGCAATAACACACAGATGCCCGAATGTCAATGGTTCGAAAATTTAAATAATTGTTTCATTGGACTTTGTAAAACAACAAAGCAAAGCGATTTAGACATTTTCTTGTACTGTCGGCACAGATCGTTGAGTACTGTCAATGACGTATATCAGAACTTACCTGGCATGAGTTATTGTCCTAAAACACGATGTATAAATTGAATTTTGAACTTGAAAACAATTATTTTCGAACCGGTTCCATGGCAATAGATGCTCGCAAGGTGCGCTGGGATATCCAATTGCTGTATGTATCACACTTTCTGATTGGATAACATTAGCTTTAAAAGCACTATTGTGATTGGGTAAATTATGCAGAATTTTGATCGTGTGCGATCGCCCCCAGGATCTTGCCCCTTGTCTGAACTAAAATATCGACCGCGATGGCGTTTGAAAATGGTTAAAAAGATTGGGTCGTACTGAGGTAGCTGCACTTCACAGTGCGCTCTTTTCGAAAAAGCCTTTGGTTTTGTAATACTGCTCCCTTCAGACAACACCTCTTGCTTGTTTGTAGATCCACTTCAAGTCAGAAGGCAGTAAAGAGGGTATGGTTAAGGAAATTCGAGTGCAGAAAACGAAGACCCCAAGTTTGGACGCTGATGGAACCAAGTTATCTGGTGTACACAGTAGCCACCATCAACATGCAAGTGACAGGAGAAAGAGACAAGCAAAGCATCTGCTGTCTGGGGGAATAGCTGGTGCAGTTTCAAGAACCTGTGTCTCCCCGCTAGAAAGAGTAAAGATCTTGTTTCAGGTGAGCGCTGGAAAAATCTGCGGATTTGTTTCTGTTTCTTCAATGTGTTAAATTATTGGAAAAGGTAGAGAAAGACATCATGCTTGAGTTAAAACAAAGTTTAGAGACGAAAAGTACCTAACCACTTGTAAATAAGTGGTCAAGGTTTTGCGGTCTATACGCTATCTCCTGGACTCCAATTATAGAAACCTATTTAGTGCTCATTATCGTCGTTTAATGAGTTTCCGAACGCCACGGGGGTGAGCTTCGAAGGGGTTCAAGATGATGCTCCCCCCCCCCGAGAAAAATTTCCGAACTAGGGTCTTTCAAGTTGCTAATTCTGTTTGTGCCCAGTCCCATGATTTTAAATTTGTTACAAGCCGTTGCTTTTGGAACTGTAGTATTTCCACACTAACACAATTTTTTTCTGATTTTATCTAGTTAGGACTGTAATACATGTTTTGTCTTTTGATCACAGATAGATTTTAATCTGTCACTGTTGGTCAGGAGGGTTCAAGATTCAAATGAGGCCAAACCTCCCACCTCTTGCGGGAGACTTACTGTATTACGCATTTTCACCTGATCTCCTGCTGTCCTGCATTTTACAGAAATCTTCCACATTTTTAAAGAGAAAGAAAATTTAGATAAATATGAGTATACAACCACAACAATATGCTGTTTGTTTGTTCCTCTATCATGATGGACACTGTAATAATATTATGTGATATATGGGTTGAGAAGGATTATCCAAACAGTTGTAAATGGGTACTTTTGTGGCACTTTTGGCCACATACATAGGAGATATGATGCAAGGTAGTGTGAACACTTAAATGGTGGATGCAATAAAACTTCTAGCCTCAAAAGTCTCCAGCATTTTGAAGTTCGAAGGTTGGCATCTCTGCTTTTCAGGGACCATGGATACCAAGGACAACTAACAATAAAATTTAAGTCAGTGTGCAGTAATCTGTATATGTCTGTATGTAGATCTAATGAGGCTCTTGTTAAACATTAAGGTGGTGTTGTTACTAAGGCCAGTTCCCAAGAAAAAAATTTGTTTCCCATACTCCATCTGATCTGATGTTAATTGGGTCAGTTGTGCAAAAAAAATGTCTTAACGAAATGTTCAAGATTTTGCATGAAAACATTCAGTTTGTTTTCCAGTTTACTTTTGTATTTTAAATCTCTTATTCAATATGTAAGAAACTTATAATTCATAATCAGGTGATAAAAGATGTATATTAGCAGAATATCAAAATTTATCTATTAAAAGCCTTAAAAAAATGATACTGATTGGTGTTAAAGATAAGTGTACATCATATCATACTAATTGTTGTGTGCTTGTAATATAAAGTAGTTGCTCGTGGGTAGTGGCACTTGGGGGGGAGGGTGACAGGGGGCCACTAGCACCCCCCAGTAGTCTGGTTGCAAGGGTCAGCCCCCCCCTCCCCCAATAATTTTCTGGCTAAAAACAGAAATTTTTGAATAGGAATTTCAGATTTCATAACAAACTATTAAAGTTTCCACTGTTACTAACATTAGATTAACATGTTAAATTACCTTGCAATTGCAAATTGATTTAGTGCCTTCACCAAATTCATCCGGCTCTATAACTGGCCTTCTTGTCACCCTTGGGTTCTTCCCTTGGCTGACATGCTACAAGTTGTGTGAACTAGGTATGGTAATGAGTGTAGAATTGAAGGGCCTAGTGCAAAAATGTCGTGACTTTATAAATTATATGAAACACTTTAAAATTCTCCCAATGGTTATAAAGAGATATTAAGAGGAATAGCGTAGGGGAGCTGACAACTTCATCAAAAGTCATTACAAGATTTTTGCACTAACCTATCAATTGTCAGTAAAGAAAAATTTTAACCATAAGTTTCACAAAATTTCTAATTCAAGTTAATCTTTTTATTTTGATCAAGATCTTTTCCCCCTTTTTTTCAATCATTTGTTTGTTATGATTTAAATTTTAGGTACTAGCTTATTAGCTGCTCCAAAATTTGACTTCAAAAAAGGTTTTTCATATGTATCTAAGTACATGTACTCAGGGGGAGGGGGAGAGTAAAATTCTTCCTCCTATCTATACTGTGCTGTTTTGTCTTGTTGAAGATACAAGTCACAAACCAAAAATATGTTGGGGTAGCAAATACTTTGAAGACAATTCTTAAAGAAGAAGGATTCAAAGGTTTTTTTAAGGTAAGGCAAATTTTTGTGATTTATTGTTCTTGTGAGTTTTTTCATAATCAACTAAGTGTTACTACACCTGGGATCCATGAAACTTATTAGGGATGCACTGTAAGGTATCCAATGAATAGTGGTACAGGGTGGAAAAATCATTCAAAATTGATAGTATAGAATGAAATAATAGTATAGGTTAGAAAGATTTCAAATAAAAATTTTTAAAATAAATGTTTGGTACATCTCTTCTTAGAGATGTATGCAGCTTAAATTTGTCAAAAAACAAGTGCTGAAAAATGTGACAGCCCCATTTACACTGCAGAAAAATTTGGTACAGCTCGGATAAAAATAAGTACAGGTACCTCGAGAAATTAACATTTAATGTTTTCAGCTGATGGCGTCACAAGGTTAGAAGGCAAAGTTTCAATTTTTAAAAATCTGCCATAAATCCATAACCTTTGGGTGAATTTGAGCCAAATTTGGACTGATGATGTATCTTACTGTTTTCTTCAGAATAGTAATAAATTTTCATTGTCATGGCAACAAACCCGGTTCCAGGCCCCCATTTGTAAAAAAGCTAATTTTCTGCTACTCCAAGAACTTTCAACCAGGCAATTAAGCCAAATCATTGTTTTTCTTTTACATGGTAGGACAAAAAGAAATTTTGTTGTAATTTGTTGGACAACTTCTGGTTTGACGAAAAAAACCTCATTAACTAAGAAATTCTGATTTGAAGCCTGGAACCCAGCTTGTTGCTATGGCAACAAAAATTAGTAACAAATCTGAAGAAAACCTGGAGATAAATCATCCATCCAAGTTTGGTTAAAGTTCACCCAAAAGTTATGGATTTGCAGCAGATTTCAAAAAATTGAAACTTTGCCTTCAAACCTTGTGACGTCATGAGTTGAAAACATTAAATGTTAATATCTCGAGAACCATAAATAATTTTGACAAAATGTTTTCACTGCTACACTTTATTTAGCAAGGTCTATCTACTGAGTTACAAAAATCTATACCAATTAATGCACTTCATAGGCACTTTAAGCTTATCTTCCAAAACCCAGAAATTAATAATGTACATGTCCAAAATAAGGCCCATATTGAGTGGAAATTTAGCCCAAAATAAATAATTGTTCAGTGTCATATATACAACATACTAAATTATTAGGGACTTCAAAGCATTCTAACTTACCTGTAGATTAAACACATCCTTTTTGTCATTTAGACAATTTTTTAACAATCATTTAGTCATTTTTTAACAATCATTACACACCAGAATTTCACCAAAATAACAGGGTTTGTTTTCTTCCAATTAACTGACTTTCTTGTATTTGTTGAGTATATTTGCTAGAAATTGGCTTTGTGAGCCTTTCCTATTGCCAGCATATGCATGATCTGTAATAATCACCATGTCACTGCAAACACAATATCATGGAATCCAGGTGTTGCCTGTGTACCAGCTAGACAAAAGTTGCTTGACAACACAGCATCAGGATTGAACCTGCGATTAACATAATCTGATGCCCATTAAATGCAGCTTGGCTGTTGGACTTGCATTAATTGCTTGACAAACAACTAATGGAAATTGTCTATTTGCCAACACTTGCAACGTTGTATGAGAAGATTTTTCTCAAGATGTTTTAGAATTCTCTTGTACTAGTAATTTTTATGTGACCCAAGATTTGAGTGAACTGCAAAACTGGCTACTCAGGAAAAATCATTTTCCCATGATGAAATAAAAAATCATCTTGTTTCATAACCAAAGGTCATTCTTTGTGTCAATATTTTGTTTCTAGGGCAATGGAACAAATGTGCTACGAATATTCCCTTACACTGCTGTCCAGTTTGCAGCTTATGAAGAGTATAAGAAGGTAAAACTAAATTATTTGATTAATGAAGCCAGCAACTGTAGCTGAACATTCAGTTTTAAGAGCATAACTTTTAATACTTTAGGTTTTAAGGTCTGATTCAAACTATTTATCTTTATTCAAAAAGATTATCCTACTGATTGCCCACAAAGCATAGGTTTAAACTGTTAAATGAATGTGTTTTTGGTTTTAGTTATAAATATTTTTTTAAAAGGAATTCAGTATTTTTCGAAGTTTAACCAGTTCAGGAAGGTTTTGCATTTCATCTTCAATAAATCTCTACTCTCCCAACAAAATAACAAATTATTACATGTGTTGTTTTAAAAAATAATTAATTAGAAGTTCGATTTTGAAAAGTTGGTTGTGCTAAATAAGACTTAACTACAACTATGGCTGCTCATGAGCTATAATTTTATGCATGTTTGTCTATCTCTACCACTGATACAAAAACTTTCAGCTGCAGCCAGTTTATAACATCTCCTGATAGTAATAATAATAATATTAGTAACAATAATAGCATTTCAGTTATAAAAAGCTGCTATAAAAATGGGCCCTGTGATATATTAACTCACACAAAGTAAGACCTGTACATCGTGTAATAATTAGAAAATGGAAATTGATCATACAATTAATTAAGTAACCTGAATGGTCTATTGCAAGAATGTCATGTAAGTGGCTTGCATTAAGTGTTTTGTTCTCCCAGTGGTTAATATGTAAAAACAACAAACCAATCAACTGTTTTTATTGATCTTGTTTTTTAAAAATACTCTTTTAGCTGCTTTTAACTTCCAGGCCCACAGTAATTGGTAAAAGCTCTTGTGGTGTCCCTGCAAAATAGGTTTTTCTTCTTGCAAACTGTGGCAAAGCTGAAAATAAATAAAGAAAAAATAGGGGTGATGTAGGAAAAAATGACAACTCCATCAAAATTTTTTATGCCTGGACTCATCATTTTCACAATAGACCCTTCAGCTGTTGAATATCATTATAATGATAACTACAAAATTCTGGTTGGAAGAATTTATCAAGTGAAGAAAACTTTGTCATATGGAGCCAAGGATCAAATAATATACCAGTCCCATAACAACTCATATATAATTATATATCCTTAAACATCTAGTATCGGTTAAACCACCGTTTTGCTGAAGACTGAAATTTACATTCTTGAGTAGTTGGTTTTGTTTGATCAATTGTCATTTTCTCAGATGTCTTATTTTGTATGTGTCATGAAAGGAGAGTTTAGATGTTGATAATGTTGGTAATCAACTGGGACATTTTCTATTGCCCAATCCGAAACAGTTCATGGTTTTTTACTTTGTTCCTAGTTACTTGGCATTCCAGATGATCCCCACCATCATACTCCAGGAAGGAGATTGGTCGCAGGCGCATTAGCAGGGATGACCTCAGTAACAGCTACATACCCTCTGGATCTTGTCAGGTGATCAAGTGTTGTACAAGAAAAATTTCTGGCTGTATAGGCAAATATTTGCATAAAGGATTCTGGCCTTCAAATCAGAGCGTACTGAATATTAGTAAAACAAGGTTACACTAACTGAAGCTATCTAGTGACTTTTAGTCCAATATCTGAAATGTTGCATATTTGGCATGACTTTGAACACTCAAAATCTTACAGAGTTTATATGACCTGTGTTTTGCCACCCAGCCTAGCAGCAATTTCAAAAGTCTGTACCTAAACATCCAAATCAGGGGTGAATACAGGGGATGGTTCAAGTGGATTATTTGTGATATCAATTTCAAATTTCAACTGTCCATCTTAGTATGTTCTCTGTCTTGAAATATTCAGAACATTTTGCTAAGTAATTAAGTGTATCATAGTGCGTAGCCAAATGTAAACACATAACATCACAAAAGGTTCACCTATATTATTTTGATCATAAAATTATATTTATGGTGAGTTAGTTGAGTCCTTAGCTCCTCATGGAGCATACAGTAGACGATTAACAATTTTTTCCGCATTTTTTTCTGTCTTGGGCTAGTCTTCTAAGGTTTACCATGTTATGGCCCCAGTCTCTGCCTCCACATCCCGCCTTGAGGTGTTCTTGGGATGTCCTCTTTTTCACTTCTTCCTGATTGGTACATGGTTCTGACATTCCATGTACCAAGAGTGGATGTTGAATTTGGAGAGAGAAGAACTTTCGGTTCTGCAGGATCCATGTGGCTTTGCCTGCACAAAGTCATTCTCTGTCTTTTAGACAGCCCTTTTTCTCCATGTCAATGGTGCAGTTGAATTTCCCCAATGATTCTGTACTCCATACAATCTGCTTCACTGATACTAGCCCATGTAGTTTCACCAGAGCCCCCATTGGCTAGCCTTACCTGTTTCCATCTCCCACGACAAGGACAAGGTGTTGGATTTTGTATAAATTATTTATATAATTATATTTGTATCAACATGTAACTTCTCCTTGTACAACACATACAAAATAAGCTGTTTTGTAATGAAAAATTGGAAATTGATGGATCAAATTCTCATCTTCTCATTACAAAATAATTTTTTTCTTATATGTTATATTAAGGAGAAGTAAGATATAGTATAATTTCAACAGCTTGGGTTGAAAGGCTTATAAATGAATCAGCACATTTCATTTTAATTGTTAACAATGCAGGCAATCAGTAAGCACATTGTTCAGTTTTGCTCATTGTTTATATTATATCCTTGTATTTTGCTTTGGCATTAACAACGTTTAGCATTTTAATCATCTAAATTTTTGTTTGTTCAAACAAAACCCTTGCTGTTATTATTAAGTTTTTGAGTATCATACTTTAATTACTTATTTATTGCCTATCACCCCCATTGGGATATTGGCCATTGACAAGGCTCCTCCATTTGCCTCAGTCCTGGGCTAGTCTCTCTGGTTGACCCCATGTTTTACCCATCCTACTAATATCTGCTCCCAGGTCATGTTGCCATGTTATGCTCAGTCTGGCTCTCTTCCTTTTACACCGGGGGTTCCAGTAGAAACTGGTCGAAAGATGATAGTCAGTTGAGTGTCTTCCAGATGACTTTTACCACTCCGCATCATAGATCCTCCAGCTTGGGATCCATCTCTCCCAGGGCTGAGTTTTCTATAGTTCCTCTAACCCTTCACCCAACCCTCCTCCTTTCTCATCTGGGCTTTGGACCAGCCATGGTTGTTTTTGAGTAGCATAGAAACACCATAAAAATGTAGAAAAACCAAGAACAAACCCTGGAGATTTACTGTACAAAGGAACAGACATTTGAAACAAAAAACTCCTTCCATGTATAAGTTACCTCCGCCTCTCCCTGAAAATAAACCATACAGGTTATACTTGGCCATGATAAACTAAAATCTAAGTTTGTTCTATGGGGGTATTTTAATACTATAATATATAATAGATAATTTTATTGTGTACGGTGTCTGTAATACATAGTTTACAAATTTATTACTATTCATTCATATATTCATTATTGTCAGTGGGGGAATTTTCATCTCAGAACGTTCATGGGGATTGTGCACAGTGTAGATGAAAATACAAAATCAATTGTGAGAACAGTATGAGCAGAGATCTCAAAAAAAAATTCCTTGAAACTATATACTAGCTATTATTTTTGTCCATACATGTTTAAACCCTCCTGAATATGAGCCCCATCTGTAGAAAAATAATTATAGGAAAAAGCGTTTTGACCATTAAACCTCTGAGATTTATTTTCTAAATTTTAAATATATCTTTTTGGCTTTCAGGACCAGGTTAGCAGCTCAGGGAGAGGGGCAGGACAAAAAATACAGGTAAAACAATAATGTTCTGTTTGATTTACAAACACTGAATGTTCAGTCAGAATCAATTTCATGGTCAAAGTGTTTATGGTTTCTAGGGTTTGACTTAAACTTATTCAGCATCAGCCAGAAAATTATTCCAGCCATAAGCAATTTGAATAAGTTTTCTGGTCATTCTCTTTTCAGGAGCATTTCGCATGCATTTAGAACAATTTTGAAGGAGGAAGGAGGCTTCTGGAGTGGATGTCTATACAAAGGCTGGTCTGTAACAGTTGTGGTAAGTACGGTGGTCAGTTTATCAACATCTAACTGCTCCTTACATTACACAAGCAAAATATATAATTTGTTATAAGTATAAGTAATCGCATGGGGCCGAGTAAAATTAAGGATTAATATCACGAGTGTTTTCAACTTTTTCTAAAATTGAAAACACAAGTGATATTAATCCTAAATTTTACGAGGAACCTTGCGATTACATGTTTATGACATCAAGGGCAAAATTCTTCATTCTCCGTGATATCTCACGAGAAAGCATTGCATAACTTAACTCGATTATCTCAAGTTTCTTCGAAAGACGTACCAGTAATAAAACCTTTACAATCTCTGAAATCATACAAAAATCTTTGGACGAGGTTTAAAATCGTTTCTAAGGCATTTTTATAAATTTTTAAAAAAGTCGTATAATCTTCGGAGGTATTCGGAAACATTCGGAAATCTTTGGAAATTTTCGCAAACCTTCCGAAAATGTTTCTAAGGCATTTTTGAGACTTTTTGAAATTTTCGGAACATCTTCGGAAATTTTCGGAGGTATACCAGCGACCAATCAGCGCTCAGTAATTTTACCCTGAACTAAGAAAAAATGCCCCCACTGTTATCAAATCAGCTCGAAGTAATTTTGCCCTCTATGTTATAAAAGTGATAATAATAGTGATAATACAGTAATAATAATAGTAATAATGATAACAGTGATATGCTTGATAGGCACATTTAAAAATCTCATTGCGCACAAAAAAGAAGATAAAGCTATTTAAAAGCTAAATTACCTTTTTCTCGGCGTGTAAGTCAATTTTTTTAGACCCAAATAATGGGTCGAAAAATTGACCTCGACTTATATGAAGGTCGCAAAATTTTGTTCTTCAAAATTTTGTTCTTCAAAATTTTGGCCAAAACGTCTGGAATGTCATTTAGAAATACTCGTTTTAAATGTATTTGTTTACACAGGCATATTAGCGAAATAAATTAGTTTTGTTTCCACAAACGTAACGTAAAACTACGTTGGATGTAATTGTTGTCAGTTCTTTAGTTAATCAAGAACAAGCTAAAATGTATTATAATAAAAGAACCACAAAGCACACGGGAAATACATATACATATTTTCACTTTTACTTGTCCAATCAAATTAGTTCGTTCCCACGCTGTAAGTTTCATCTTTTTCGAAAATAAGACAGTGGTGTGTTGAGAACAATTTGTGAATAAAATACTTCTTAATTGAAGGATTGACTTGTACGCAGGAATAATGCAAAAGTAAGAGATTTCAAGACAAAAATTAGGGGTCGACTTACATGCCATGTCGACTTATATGCCAAGAAATACGGTATAACTAAAAGTAAAGGTAGATACACCATAGCTAACTAAATACTTTGTTCGTGAATCAATTGAAAACGAAAAAGGTAAGTCTTAAACGCAGTCTTAAATTGTGAATCTGGCTTTTAATATGCTTTGGTATAGAGTTCCAAAGAAGAGAAGAATGCCTTCTCGCCATAGTAGATTGTGTTAATGGGATAGTGTGAGTTAAGAATACGAACTTTGATCTAACAAGGTAAGTTACTGAAACTTCTCCCAAAGTCTTTACATAAAAACTATGATGCCTTGTTAAGAGAATTTACGATCTTGAAATTTTGTCATATCCAACAACTTGTGAGTTGAATTGAAATAGACTTTTATTTATGAGTACAAAATCAATGGATAAATTAATCAAAATAACAGAAATAATCCGTTTATGTCACAGCCTGTCACGTGGCTCTGGATTGGGTAAACAGTACATTGAGAGAGGCAAAATTTATGATGCACAAAAGCCCCATTATTTAGAACTTATAGCGATCTGGAATACTACTATGGAACTATCGCATCTATTAATATACCATAGTTCTCAATTATGTTTTATTTTGTTTCTAGGGAATTGCCCCCTATGTAGGACTCAACTTTGCCTTCTATGAAACACTTAAAGGTACACCAACAAATTGATTTTACATCGATACAAAGAGATTTTATACAAGGTTTGCTCTGGCACGAGTAACAGTAGCTTTCTGGTTTGGGTAGCTTACTAGGTAAAACTACGAGAGTGATTGCAACATGCAGACAGACAAAGAGATAATCAAAAAGCCAACGAACAGATGAGAACCCTCCCTGGCACTAATCTTAATCTAAACCTTAGAAAAGTTGCAACTGCATAAAATATTTGTGTCGGCATAATTCTGGACAGCACTCATGCATTTCCGGTTTGTTGCCAGTAGACATGCTCAAGTTTATTCACTGTTTTAATGTGTTGGAAACAAATCACTTGAAACTGTTTAGTTTTGAAGATACAAGTCAAAAATCAAAGATGATGCATCGATTCTCTGTGATTCTAAGTTTCGCATGTTTCAAGCACTCTCCAAACAGATGTCTGTTTGAAAATTAAAACCAAAAAGAAAGTAAAAACCAAAGATAGAAAAAAAGCTAGTGTAGTTTTATAACTAAACCCATTTTGACCGAAATAGACTTTGCTTTATCTGTTAAGATTTTTAGTCGATTTAGATTTAAATGTTTTGTATTTTTGGAGCGTGTATGGGAAAAATATTAAATCTTAAAAGGCCACTGGCCTACAAATGAGTTTGTTTGAGAACATGTCTTCTTAACTTTGAAAAAAAATCATGGGGTTTGTTGATTCCTGTTGGTGAGAAAGGGACAAAAAGTATTTTGTGGTCCTCACTGTTGGTTCAAATCTTGTTTTAGGTTTTGTCTTTCGTATAGTATTTCCTGATCGGGAAGGAGAAAGCACTTTCACTGGAGTGTTTGTGAAGGAGGAACTGCCAGTTTTGACAAGATTAGCTTGTGGAGGGCTTGCAGGAGCGATGGCTCAATCAAGTAAGTTTGAACAGTGATAAGTTATGCGATAAAGCTTAGGTGCTGTGTCTGTGTTTTTTATATAAACTGTTTGGTGATAATTTAAAATTGTACACCGTGAAGGGTTAAAGTCCCAATAAAGCTAATTTTTTATTTTTTAGATTAAAACTGTTGTCATCTATAAACTCAGAATTCGAATAACGGAAGAAAATTTCCGTATTTAAGTATGCTTTTTAATAAAAAAAAAATTAAATCTAAATTTTAGCCGAGCAAGCAGTGGATCGGTAACCTGTGACGTAGAAGCAGACGTTAGTGATTTTCTAAGGTCTTTCAAAACTTTGAAATTCATCAGATCTTTATTAGATGGTCAATAAGACATCATGTAATTATTTTGTAGGAGAACCCATGATAAACCGAACACTTCGAGTCTCGGCATACTACCATTTATAACTACAAAAGCGATTAAACATCTCGAATGAACCTGGCGTGCTTACAGCCGGTTGCTAGAGGACTGACTTATTCTACGTTGTCACACCAGGACTCTCGGAATGGGAATCCTTCTCAGCCAGAAATGGACAGGAGTCTCAAAACATTTTTATTTGCGCGTTTCAAACTTCAAAAACATAACAGGAACTACGAAAAGCTGTTTTATTTGCAAAAATTCATATTACTGGAGGGTTCTTCTTTGCATCTAAAAAATAAAAAAGCTTTATAGGGACTTTAAGAATTTTAAAGACACACCTTAAGTGCTAACTTACTTCAAATTCAACGACAACAACAACAATTTTAATGACACATCTCATATTACATTGGTTTCAAGTTCTTGTATTAGAAAGATAATAAGTATATAGTTTAATAGACACCAGCCATTTAGAAAAAGAATTCAGAGAAAACATGCTTGTTCTCTCTAACTCGATATCGTCGTCATCATAAAGGTATTTAGAACCCAGGCAAACTCATTCAAGCTCAGGAAATTCGTTTTTTTGAAGCCCCTAAAACAGGACACGGACGACTAGACCAACGAAGTAAAGTTAACCCTCATTTTTTCCAGCAAAAAATATGTAAATGTTGCAAATATTTGCACTCAGTAATAATTATATGCTCTTTAAGTCACAATATTGTTGGTTTCTTTGATTATATGTTCTTTGCTAATAAGTTACCCACTCGACAATAGCATTCATCATTAGATCAGAGCTACTAGCTTAAGGTACATGTAGCTTCCTTGATTGCATGTTCTTTTTCTAGTAACGTACCCACTGGACGTGGCATTCAATATTAGATCAGAGCTACTAACTTAAGGCACGTGTAACCTCCATGATTACAAATTCTTTTTCTAGTAACTTACCCACTCGATATAGCATTCATTATTAGATCAGAGCTACCAACTTGAAGCACGTGCAGCTTCCTTGATTACATGTTCCTTTTCTAGTAACTTATCCACTAGACGTAGTTCGGCGAAGATTTCAGATGAGCGGCATCAGTGGTGCCCTGTTTCAGTACACCGGATTGTTTCATGCCTTCAGTCATATATTTAAAACCGAGGGATACAGGGGCTTGTATAAAGGAATGTGGCCAAACTTACTAAAGGTAAGTCGTTTGAAAAGTTTTCTTTTTTTATCATTTTCTTGACACTGATAGGCCTCACATTGGATAATAGACGTTGTGCTGTTATGTTGGAGATTGTTATTTTCCGATCTAGCAACCTTTTTTAATGTCCTGTCATTTGGGGCAGGACTGAAGAAAAGAAGCAAAGTAGCACCGCGGTATAAATGGTTTTGTGTTGGGAATATGGTTTACACAAACTTGTAAATTGTAGTTGTAACTTCCGCTTCTGCCAACGAGCAACACTGAAAAGGCATCACGTCACCGCGATTAGCTCCCACTGTGATTGGCGCATTCTCAAAAACTCATAGTGCGATTGTTTCATTCCAAGAAATTCGTACTGCGTTTGGTCATTCCCAAAATTCAATCTGTTATTGGTTCATTTCCAAAAATTCATACTGCATTTGTTCATTCCAAAAATTCAATCTGTGATTGGTTCATTTCCAAAAACTCATACTGCGTTTGGCCATTCCCAAAAACTCGCTTTGTGATTGGCTCATTCCCAAAAACTCTTACTGCGATTGGTCATTCCCAAAAACTCATACTGTGATTGGCTCATTTCCAAAAACTCGCTCTGTGATTGGCCTATTCCCAAAAACTCATACTGCGATTGTTCATTCCCAAAAACTCATACTGTGATTGGCTCATTCCCAAAAACTCATTCTGTGATTAGCTCTTTCGTACTGCATTTAGTCATTCCCAAGAACTCATTCTATGATTGGCTCATTCCAATAAACTCACTCAGTGTTTGGCAGTCACAAAGCGACTCGGGCAATTTTGGAAAAAGTTGAAAATACTCATGAAATTAATCCTTAATTTTACACGGCCCCATGCGAATACCTATACTAACATCTAGTTTTATTATATTCTTATCAGGTCGCCCCGCTAGTGGGAATTCAGTTTGTGACGTATGAGATTGCTAAAGCAGTAATGCATGGACACCCAATACCGTTACCATGGAGATAGCAGTTTACCTTGCAAATGGTTGTAATAACAACTGGCACCCCTGTCTTAAAAGAGGGTGGTACTCCACGCAACATTAACCCGGGGAGTAAAGCGTTTGATGGTCAACCAAAAATAGCGAGAGTTTTTGCCGACACAAGGAGACGTGTGGTCACCCGAAGAACGCCATGAAGTGTGGTGCTAATGAGTTCGCGGCAATCTTGATTCTCATCGCTCTTGATCCTTATCGTATTTTCTAAAAAAACATTACCGCTCTTAAATTACGCCTCCTCCAGTTAGCGTTCACAACAGTAACTTAACAGGGTGTAACTACGTTTGTGTACTTGAATCAACATGTCGGATTCTATTGTGCGCATGCTCATAAAAAGACACTGAGCTGCAGTTTTTTACGAGCGCCCCTAAATGCAAAGTTTTTGAATTAAATCTCCATCGTTTAAAGACACTATAGCTGCAATCAGGCATAATTAGTTAAAACATGAAATCTTGTTGTCACTGACTTAAGATGTAAGAATGGCTCATTTCAGTTTTAAAATACTGCCGCCTTCCTCAGTAAACTGCATCCAGAAATAAATTGAGAAGCGAAAACCTTCTAGGGCTTTGTGCCTAAAATGTGTCCATTTCTGTACACGTTTCTAAAAAGTACAAAACCTAAGCAAACCCCAAAGGGATGCTCGCTTTCTTTAAAGCTTCTCATTTACATCTAGACGCCGTTTTGAACTTTTTGCTCAAGAGGTTTTCATGGTTTTAACCGAAACGTGTCATTTTTTACCAAAAAATCAGTGACTACAAGTTTTTACCCCTGTGTTTATTGATATTCCAGAGAGTATATACATATTATATCAGCATATATCATCAGGTTTTAGTTGTTACCAAATCGTTAAATGACATTCTACACACGCACTGATTGGTTCACTTTGGAAGTCAGGTTTCGAAATGGTTGGTAGAGTTGAAGTCATGTGTCTGTACAAAGAGACACAAAGAAAGCTCCGGTGTTTTGTGAATTTGAAACAAAAATAAAAAAAATTAATTAAAAAAGAAGATAGGACAACCAGTTCAAAAAAGGATGCGCGTTGCCGTTGTATCAAATTGCCAAAAGTTGACACCCTTTTGGTTGTTTGATTGTAATGATATATTAACTATAAAACATTATTACCTTCGGTGTGTGCATGTAGTTTTAACTATATATCAACTAGTATTCACTTCCTCAGGAGATAACTGTATAATACATTGTTAATTAACAGTTATTTGCTGAAAGTGAAGTGAATACCTGGCGATTGTTCATCACCCAGATATACACTGAGCCTGAGGCGAATAACTGTTTTAGTAAAATTACTCGGGTGATTATCAGAGAGAAAAAAATAGCCATTACCGAAGATTCGTGCAAAATTGTTGACATTTGCTCAGTCGAGCATATCGACATATGAAGCAGTTTAACTTTCACTTGTAAGCACAATTGCCATAGGAATTATTGCATTATCTTTAGAAAGTTACTGTAAACTTGTTCTTTCAAGGAGTTCAAATCTTCCTCTTCAAGATCAAGAACACGCGAAGCGGCCATTTTGAAAGTTTGTCCAATTGCTGGCTATAATCACCTCGCGCGCGGTGATTAAAGCCTGCATAATATGTAAACTTCCACCAATGACAACAGCGGAAACTCTTATAATCACCTGATTAAATTTACTAAGAGGTAGATAAGGTGGTATCGAAAAGTCTGCTGGATTATATTATATACAACTGTGTGAACCTTACAAAAATGTGTGTTTACATTGTTAACCAGAATTATTAGTTTTTAATCCTTTTACCTTCAAATGAAATACTAGAAACAATAAGCAAATGTTGTCTCTTTCGTATCCCAGTAAAAAGAAGTATTTAACTCCTTGCCAAATGGCGTCAATTTCTAAGTTCTCTCAACTAGAGTCAATGCTTTTCGTGTTACCAATTTAAGAAGAATTTCCTTTTCTTCTTCAGTCGTTTGTTAACTGTTATATGGTTGATTAATTCTCATAATCCCTAGGGAAGGGGGAGAAGTAGAGGAGCTGATGTTAAGTGCTGGGTCAGGAGGAGCCCGGCCTGTTGGTAAATGGCCAACCTATAGGGTAGAAGACTCCAGCAACTACTGTGACGTCCCTCTGACCCGCAATGCTTTGTACGTGTAAACGTACCAATATAATCCCTCGGGAAGCCCAGAGGATATTGATGTTAGCCCAGTTGGTAAATGCGCAACATATAGGATAAAAGACTTCTGTGCAATGCCCCCTGACCCGCAATGCATATGCCTTTACTAGTATAGTCCGCAGGAG
>JAOBRD020425881.1:0-13323 GCA_027575215.2 Hydrozoanthus sils | reverse complement strand
TCACGGGCCCTGACACGCCCAGGATCGGGATCACGGGCTCTGACACGCCCAGGATCGGGATCACGGGCCCTGACACGCCCAGGATCGGAATCACGGGCCCTGACACGCCCAGGATCGGGATCACGGGCTCTGACACGCCCAGGATCGGGATCACGGGCCCTGACACGACCAGGATCGGGATCACGGGCCCTGACAGGTCCAGGATCAGGGATCATGGGCCCTGACACGCCCAGGATCGGGATCACGGGCCCTGACACGCTCAGGATCAGGATCACGGGCCCTGAAACGACCAGGATCGGGATCACGGGCCCTGACACGCCCAGGATTGGGATCACGGGCCCTGGCACGCTCAGGGTCAGAGATCAAAGGCACTGGGATCGGGATTACGGAAAAGTTTGGATTCACAGAAAAAAAAATAATAGAATTTATATGTTTGCTATGTTCTGTACTTTTATCCTGACTTTTGCTTGGCGTTCGATATCAATTAATCAATCATGCCCATTATGCTGTCTGGCATGTAGGAGAGCAACAAAAGCACTCCACGCCTGTCTGTTCTTGGCCAGCTCTTGAACAGTCCCCCAGTTGTGATGGAGGGTCTTGAGTTCCCAGTTCGACGCCAGGGATTGGTTGCCCTCTCTTCCGTTTCTCCTCTGGCGTCCAGTGGAGAGCTGTGCGAGAGGTGTTGCCCGGCTCTCTTCTCATGTCGTGCCCGATCCATCGCCTTCGCATAATGTTTAATAATTTAATGATTGCAACGGGCAAGAAGATGTTGATTGGAGATGGCCTCAGGCCAGAATTCTTCTTAGGTTCTTGGTGTGGAAGGTAGACAACAATCAGGTCATTTTCGGTCATCCTCCAACAATCTGAGCTGTACAGTAGGGTGGGAAGTACGCAGCTTTGGTACAGTCTTAGCTTGGTCTTGGTGCTGTACTGGGATGACTTCCACACGCTCAACATTCTGAAGGCGTTCCTGTCGAGACGGTTTCTGATGTCGCTGCCTGCCCCGCGTTGTGTCTGACAGTGCTACCGAGGTAGGTAAATTCTTCTATTGTTGAACAATCTTCTCCGTTTAACTTGATTGATGAGGAGTTTTGGAAATTCAGCGTCGTCACTTCTGTCTTCTTTTGGTCTACTTCAAGCGCACTTGCTGTGCAAACATGTTGAGACGGATGGTTTTCTTTTCCTTGCATATGTTGGTGATTGTTTGAGACTACACTAGGTCATCGGCGT
This sequence comes from Hydrozoanthus sils, assembly GCA_027575215.2. Lineage (NCBI taxonomy): Eukaryota > Metazoa > Cnidaria > Anthozoa > Zoantharia > Hydrozoanthidae > Hydrozoanthus > Hydrozoanthus sils. The sequence goes on along the minus strand of JAOBRD020425881.1, from coordinate 12,093 downwards.
AATCCAGATTTTAATTCACTAATCGAAGCAATACCCTTTATCACTCTGAAACAAAAAACGAAAACCGCAAAAGTAAAATGTCTGGATTGAATGAAATTGGATACAGCAGCCGGGAAAGTCGTGTATCACACCATACTTAGTATAGGGACTGGTTATGAAACCATTGTTGTAGATCTTTGTTCGTCGTTTTCTTTTATTTTCTAGTCCAGTAAGTGCACAAAATACAAACTATTATGAAATGCAAATCAACAAGTAGCCAGTCAAAAAGTCCTCACTAACACCTGAAACAAAGAATGTGCATCCTCATGGTTCGTTCAACCTACAACAAAGCATCCTTCAGATCTTAGTAATTCTTTGTATTTTCCTGAAGTTTGCCGGCTTTCATAACCAGTCAGGGAAACTGAGTAAAAATATATCATAAGTCAAGGGTGCTGGCCATGGATTGGTGTGGTATGACTGAAACTGTGTAGTAAGGTTTTTGACGGGCATATACATAGTCTAACTAAAAATTGTTTTCGTATAAAAGTTGTGGAGCAACTGTTATATATTCCGGTTAAGAGCTGAAGATCTGCGTAAGGACAATTATTTTGAAGTGAAAACTATACAGGCATTTTATCCATAGTTAGTCGATCAACTTATGCCTTATCCCGCCCGAGGACAGCAGGTCAAGGAAAACTGGAGAGGTGAAACGGTACTTACCTTTAACTTTAGGATTGTGTGTTTCAATGCCAGAATAGATGGCCATCCGCGGCTACTACTCGACATAACCGATAAAAGTTCAAACAGAATTTCAAAAGTCTTGTCACAAGAACAATATCGCCACGTGTTTCAAACATTAGACTACCACATTATTTTGTCTTCGTTCATATGTAGACAAATAACAGAAAAAGGGTCTCGTGGAACTTAAATAGAAATCGAATGTTTGAAAAAGTCAATCCAACTACTTCAAGCATGCCTCTGTCAATGGATTGGATCAATTGAAGGGTGAGTTAAGAATTTAGCAATATTTTGGAAGAAACTGTATTAAAAAAAAACAGAACTGATAATACGGGCCTGCGCAATAGCCAAAATTTGAGATAGTAATTTTTCCTGTGACAAAACTCGGCTTACGGCATTTCTTGGGGGCATTATTTTTGCTCGATTCAATCTCTCTAATCAATCATTTGAACCTGAATTGAATTTGAAGTACTAGCCTATTATGTGTGTGTGGTCAGTGAAAAAAAAATCAAACAAGCGTAGAAATATAGCTCGAAGTTAGAGCGAAAATAAACGGCTATTTCAGCTTTTTGATTAAGTTCCAGTCATGTCTTTAAAAGTGTTATTTCTGATTAATTAGCAACTTTTAGTTTCCAAGCACTTTGCAGGTTAGTTTGTCTGTTTAATGGAATTGAAGATTTCCCAGCGTTGAGTATCATGCACGTTTCAAATGTTGCACGCGCAACAACACTCGATCGGCTAGATTTTGCCTAACAATAGATTTCAATGGGGTCAGATAACTCATCGTTACCAAAACTGAATAATAAAGGTAAATTTTGTTTCTTTGATTTCTTATTTAGAACCCCATTTAGTAACCTCCAAGCACTCTTTATCTTAGATTTTGCCTCCTCAATCTTTTTCTTTAATAAAGGCGTTTTGCAAGCCTTAATGTATGATTAAGTTTGTTTTATAGCATTTGTATAAGTTTTCTCTCTCGGGAGTAGGATTGTTAAGAAAGCGTTTGTGCAAAATGTTCTTTTTATGAATAGATTTCAAGAGAGCTTTTGTAATTCAAGGCTTGAGAAGTGTGCATTTCTTAGTGTTAACCTTTTTCACGGGAAAGCAGCGATTGTAAATATCTACGAATGCCCTGAAAAAATTGGCGAGAACATTCTTAATTACTTAAATTTCTTTTATAAGAGGATCATAGAACATGTGCTTTAGACGGATCTTGAAAAGGAGATGGATGGGGACACGAATGCCAACCCTAAAATAGCTCCCCGGACCCCAGAAGGACAACCTAGAGAAACATGACGGATCAAGAACAGCAACCAAAGAAAGAGAGAAGATTGGATGGAGATCCTGGGAACAAGCAAAGCGCAGAGCCAAAGGTAGAGCGGGCTGGAGAGCGGATGCTGTGGTGATGATGGGCCCTATGTTCCCATGACGAAAACGGAACGTAATATGCAGTGTGAAAGGTAAATCTACCGCCGGCCTCCGTTGAAAAGCTTTTCATCGCTAACAGCGTGAAAAAAAACTAAGCTTTGTAGTAATACAACATGCATGGACAGTTTATACTGTTAAATCTTTTAGTGCATCTGTCTAAAACCTTTTTCCTTTCTGTTAGAATCGTAAAGCTACAATAAATTGCCTCATATGGGTTACATGATTAGATTGCCAGATTCCTCTTTACTGGATTCCTTGTGGAAATTGGATGCTTGGAGTCGCTTATTCTTTTGGTTGTTACGGACATGAAAAATTTTTCGTAAATGATCATCATATTGTATTTGTATTAGCAATAAAGTCTAAAGGTATAGAGTCCTCAAAAATTACCTAACGATGCTTGTATTTGGATTACAAGTTTCCAGGATATGTACCCTTCTATTCGCACCTAGTATGATAGTCATCACAAAATGCAAAAAAAGTATTTTGATTAATGTATTTTATTACGTTGTCCTACCATGCTATTACTTTGTTTATATGGGGAAAACAAAGATATCATTAAGGATTTCTAATCCTGATATCAGCACAGTTAACGAACGTTTCTTGTTTAATGGAATGCCACGTGTTACCCGCTGTGTAGGTCCATTGGAACACGCATTGATCACATGTCAGGTCATCGGGCAGTTTTAGCTTCACCTTGAATTCCTTGTTACCTTTACAGACAAGATGAATAGCCATGTGACTAACAAGAAACTATAACACTCCTTTCAACTAACAGATAAACAAAATGAGATGCTGCATGACTACCAAGATACCTCAAAATATTTGTTACCTGGAGAGAACAAAGAAAAATTGAATATACTAATACAAAAAATTTATTAAACACCATACAGCTACGATCTTAGTTTAGCTACATAGGCCTTTCGGTTCTCTTCAGTGTAGCAATAAGAATGCAGCAGTGCAAAAAAAGCAACCCATCGAGTACTTCACGTTTACCGAGATAACTTAAACTATTTGTCACCTGAAGAGATCAAAGAAAAATCAAGTTCTTTATGTTTACCAAGATACCTTTAACTATTTGTTACCTGGAGAGACCAAAGAAGAATCAAATACTTCACGTTTACCAAGATACATTTAACTATTTGTTACCTGGAGAGACCAAAGACGAATCGAGTACTTCACGTCTACCAAAACACCTTAAAATATTTGTTAAAATATTAACATAGAAAGACCAAAGAAGAATCAAGTACATTCCGTGTACCTTGAATTCCTTGTTACCTTTACAGACAAGATGAACAGCCATGTGACTAACAAGAAACTATCACACTCCTTTTAACTAACAGATAAACAAAATGAGATCCTGCATGACTACCAAGATACCTTAAAATATTTGTTACCTGGAGAGACCACGTTAAACTATTTGTTACCTTAAAAGTCCAAAGAAGAATCAAGTACTTTGATCGTTTACCAAGATACCATCAACTGTTTCACTGTTACATAGAAAGACCAAAGGAGAACCAATTACTTCAGGTTTACCAAGATACCTTAAACTGTTTGTTACCTGGAGAGACCAAAAGAGAATTTAGTACTTCATGTTTACCAAGAGAGCATAAAGTTTATTTCTCTTTGAAGTAAACTGATTACCTTAAATATAGTGGCTTTAAAGCTCAATCCCCTCACAATCTTCCTTATTAAGATTTTTGTTTTTTATCGCATCGCTGCAATGTTTTATGAACTCGAAGAATCGTTTAGTTTGGGGTGGTTTACCATTGTTATCATTATCATCATTAGATTGATAGTTTTTTCCCTAATGCCTTTTAACCTAAGCCGTGTAACCATGAAAAAAGCTCAAGGGCTACAAGCTTACTGCCAGCAAATACCTTATACGATTCAGTACTTAGATATGAAGGAGTCAGTTTGTGGAACAAAATGCCAAATGAATAAAAAAACATATGTAATTACAAATTATTTATGAAACAAGTATCCAAAGTAGATTTGGCCGGCCACTACAAGTAGTGTTTTAATCACTTTATAATATATCTTAACTGTAAATAGCTATACTGCTTAAGAAGCCAGTTTTTGGAACAAACTACCAAATAAATATAGAAAAATTTGTAATTACAAATTATTTAAGAAACAAATATTTCAAGTAGATTTGGCCGGCCACTACAAGTAGTGTTTTAATTACATGTTTATATATTTTAATTGTAAATAGCTATAATTGTATATTGTTTTAAATTTTAGTATTTTCTATATGTAACATATATTAGACAGATATCATAATTTTCTTCTTGTTATGCATGTATATATATACGTTGTGACTACTCCTGTAAATTAGCTGTTTTACCAAGCGTTTGGTCACTTATAAAAGTTATCTTATCTTGTACCGAGAGGTATGTCCCATTTAGTTCCACCACTGTCAACAACTGTAAGATTGTGTGTTAGCTGTCCAGCTGTGATCGGTTTACTGTCAAGTTTTCCAACACGGAATACAAAGTATCCTTTGTGGTTGGTAGTGATTTTCACCTGAAAGTTATGATATATTGGGTGAGTACATTTTTCAAAGTTCGTCGTTATTTTCGGAACCAGGGTAATTACCCATTTTTGAGCTATCGAGCTTCACTGAGGTTTGACTTGACTTGAAGTATAAGGCTCTTGTTTGCATGATTTCACCTATATACGGAACGACATGATATCAAAGCTAACTGAACTGAAACAAACTAAATTTGATTTGGTTGAATTAACTGAACTGAAGCGGCCTTATTGAAAAAGAACAGAGCTGGGAGGAAGAATAAGTCCCAGACTGTCCAACCATCCTAACTTCGTCGGGATTGTCCTCATTTTGCTTGAAAATATCGATTCCCAACCAATATGCGATAGGACTGAAAATCTCGATTTCGACTCGTGTCAATATTTTCGTCAAGTTTTCATAAAATAAAACGAAATGCAAAATACTTAAAGTGCATGTGAAGTGAAAATTTTATTACTTTAGTAGACAGACCTTGCTAAATGAGCAATAGCGGTGAAAAAACTTTGTTGAAATCTTTTATGTATCTTGAAATATTAACACTTAAAGTTTTCAAATGATGACGTCATGAGTGGTTCCGACAAATTTGCATTTTTTAAAAATTTGCTGCCAATCAATAACCATTGGATGTATTTAAGCCAAATTGGGTTGATGATGTATCGCAGGTAGAAGGAAATCAGTCCAAGTTTGGCTCAAATTCATTCAAAGGTTATAGATTGACAGCAGATTTTTAAAAAATGCAAATTTGTCGGAACAGTTGAAAACTTTAAGTATTAATTTTTCAAAATAATAGAATATTTAAACAAAGTTTTTTCACCGATTTTGCTAATTTAGCAAGGTCTGTTTACTAAAGCAATAACATTTTTCACTTCATATGCACTTTAACCCTGATGTCCCAAAAAAACTGGGGAAATTGCAAAAATCTTTTTCAAAAATCGAGTATTCTTATGCCATGGATCCGAGGAGCTTGATTACTTAGTAGCTATTGTTCACATTAAATTAGTTCAGTAGCCACGAAGAACTAAGAAACTATTTTCACTCGTTCTAGTTCTAGAGATAGCGTCATTCATTATCATGTATTTTCTCGCGAGCAAACAGAAAAGTTTGTTAAAAAATAAATAAAATTACGATTACAATACCAAAGATTATGGACAGAAATTGTTGTATTATATAATTTCAAAATTAGAACCAGAATTGGCACTCAGAGCCCCTAGATTTAAAGATTTCTGGCTGCGGCTGGGACGCTTTCGATTTAGAGTTTGAAATAGTACTTCTCGAAAAACGTTATCCCGATTTACGGCCCTCTAGACGTTGAACAGTCTGAAGTCCAACAACTTAGATAGCTTTAGTTTGAATAAACGAAAGCCTCAAAAGAACTTGGCCGACTTGAACTGAAAACTAAGTTTAGCCAGACAATCAAAACAGACCTTTACTGTGAAGACGTTTGATTACTAGGAAAAAAGTAGAGCCAAAATCTCTTAATTGAGTGAGTGCAACATAATCTGATCAATATTAAATGATAAAGTCATTTTAAAGGAATTACATTGGCTGTGATAACCTGACCCCTCGTATACGTTTTCGTAATAGTTCCAGTCGCATACTTTCCAGGATAAACGTATTTGGGTGATTGATCGTCATAACGATCGCCGCACACTCCGCAAGATCCGTTGTTCTTGTCCCACTGGACTTCCCGGCCACCGCAGTCTAACCCGTTGTCGGTCCACTGTACCGGGGTGTCGAAACCAAATCTCCAGGCGGAGTTGCGGGATGGCGGGTCGTACAGCATGCCATGTCCCAACACAACAGTTCCAAAGCTGATGATCAATAAAGCTTCGAAGATGACGCAAACGGCCATATTGGTGTTCTTGGGTCGTCAAGCTTAAATCAAAAGCAACAAAGGGTCGATCAACCACAATCTTATTATGAGAGTCTGCAATTTTGTTTACACGTTTGGTTTCTCAGATTTGCGATATTGTCGCTAGTTTTCCTATCTAAAGCTCAAACACGTCAATCAAACGCCAGCCACGAGTATTCGCAGCTTTTTCAAAATCCTTGGTGTTTTCTAAGAATGTAGTGTGTACTTTTGTAAAGGGGCAGAAAAAAACGAAAATGCTTTGTAGAGTGACATACAAAGCAAACAGCAACACCAACGCAATTGCAATAAGGAACATAGGTGACTGCTTCTGGTTGTTTGTTTGAATAGCTTCATTTTTTAAGATTTTTCTCTTTTCACTCAGAAAGAAAAGGTGTTGTGTGAAAATTTTAAACAAACAGCTTTTAAGCCGCGTTATATTCAATCTTCAGAGTTTAGTCCTTTTTATCGCCTCGTGAAAGGTTTTACGATTTTGCAAGTATACAGCACACTTCGAGGAAAACAATATTTCTGTTTTGGTAAACAGACATCGTAAAGAATAGAAATTGTCATTTTCTTCATCTACATGACATACAAAGACGAAAATCCCCTCGGGTGTTCTTCGTTTCTAAAACCGAACTGGAAACAAATAGGCAAAGCGTTTATAAAACTACACTCTCTTTTTCATGAGAACACAAGGTTGAAAAATACCCAGAAATCAAGAACATTCTAAGAATCCACCGAAGCTCAGGAAAAACGTGGAAAGTTATAATTCATTGGATACTGCACAGCTTTGTGAAATAATTTTCTTCTCATCTGTGCAACATCGTCTTTAGTGTTTCGCATTTTATCATTCTTATTTGTTATTACATTTCTCTCTTGTCGGCTTTGGTACTGAGCTTCCCATTGAATTTGTGCTTCCGTTTGGTTTGTACAAACGAATAGAGAATAACAACTGCACAGCCTGAATACTAACAATTATGTGTTCGAGAACATTTTGTGAACAATTGAAACACACAAATTTCGTCCTTAAGGCCAGTTAGTTAAAGGGCGTTTCACTTTTTATTTTCGTCGATGATGAGGTAGTTGCAATGAATTGTTGAATAAGAAGAATATTGAGTATATAACCGCCAAACCATCCCTCCTGACCACTGACCTGGCTCAAGTGCAACTTTGCTTTGAGGACGGTTTGGCGATTTTCTCTATCAAACATCAACTTCAAAACTAACTTTTAAATTTCTCTTTAGATGCCAAAACTTCAACTAATTTCTCTTGAATACTACCAATTACAAAACCTATTATCTCCATTAAAACTCAACCAACAAATCTGAAAATGTTCCAGTTGCTTCTTTTCATTCACGGTCTGTGATCTTATGATCAGATTTTCACCTTTTCAAACTGTGGACGGCGGTATCATCAAAAACATTAAAAGTTGCCAAAAGTGTGCGTAAGGTCAAACATCCCCTTAAACGTAGCAGTAAAATTTCGAGCATCAGATCTGACACTTGAAAAGCTCTCAAACTTCAGATTTGTCCTTGTATATTAATTCTGCGGTTGGAAAAGTGGAAGGAGCTAATTTCGTCGGGTTTTCGACGAAATTAGAAAGAAAGTGAAGTACTTATGGCTTTACAAGTTACTAAGCCTTGTCTCTGTCGGAAGAAATTTCGATAGCTGTATATAAGTTGTACAGGGAGCCGAGGATACGGGGACGGCTGAACGCCGACAATGAATGCACCGTGCACTGCTGGTCATCTGCAGGCTGTCGTTCTGAAAACTATGACGAGGAAAACTCAATTTTAAAATTTTACGACTACAAGAACGATCAACAGAAAACCTTCATTTACCTTTAACTCGGACAAAAGAGAAAGCAAACTAGCCATACGTACGTAACTGCCGTCTGGTTAACACAGTTGGTAAGGCACCAGTCTGTTGTGCGAGAGGCCTGGGTTCGATTCCCGGTGCCCGACCTTCAATCAGGGTCTTAAAATAACTGAGGAGAAGGTGCTGCCTTTGCCCTAACATCGGCAAACGGTTAGACCTCCGCATCTTCTCGGATAAGAACGTTAAACCGTGGGCCCTCTGAGTCCAGTAATTGGGTTGTAAAACCTATTGGGTTCTCCGAATACCAATCAAGAGTAGTGAAGCTAAATAAAAGTTAAAAAAAAAACCAAAGTTGTCAACGGAAAATGCAAACTTCATAATATTTGTGTATGATTTGATTTACCGGTATATTGAATGTAATTTTTTACCAATAAATAAATATAGAAATCAAAAGCATATACTATGAATGTTATATAAATATGCTTTGCTTCAAACTTAATAACAAATGTATACCTGCGGTAAGCAGTGTACTTGTTACCATGTACCGACTGGAGCTGGCCCACTTCATTTTGTTGCCATTTTCACAAGCATACTCAATCCGCAACACATGCCCGCGCATCCTGGGCCATGTTTTTGAGAAGATTCCCATAATCAAAATTGTGAATTTCAAAATTGTGAATTTCTTCACTTTGCTATTAGAAATTTGATTATTTTTTATTGTGTTATTGAATATTGAAAAGCCCTACACAGGATGGCTCAATAAAGTATGTATGCATGATTAACAACTATCCCAAGAAGAGGAGGTGAATAGCGGTGGATATATACTGAGACGCGAAGCGTCGAGGTATATATCTAGAGCTAAACACCGACCCTGAGGGGGATGGCTATTTTAGTATTTACCAGAAGATAGGGATAAAATGCACTTCATTTTTCAAAGAAAGGCCAAAACTTAAGTTTTTTCTATTTCTAGCACGCACGCTTTGTGTACATTTGAGTTTCGTTTACATTCTTCAGGGCTTTTTGAAGAACATAAATGCTGTGGATTTTAAGCAGATTTTGAAAGAAAAAAACTTGTCCTAACCATTAAAACCAAAAATCCAAATCTTGTTGTCCTCTTCGTGTTTTCTGGAATGGTTCTTCGTTTAAAGCAATCATTTCGTCATCTATAGCTAACGGGTAACGCGACGCCATTTTGACTACCGCCTCAAAATCAACTAATCAACTAATCATGGATATTGCTAAATACGGGAGACAATCAGATCGCGCAAATGGATATTGGTTGCTTTGTTAAATACTAACAACAAAAATTTCTTTTCCGAATAAAACATTCTTTAAAATTTGACACCATGGGTACTGATCCAACGTTGGCAAGTACATTGATCGTACACGGCTTTGCATTGGTGTTAAACCCACTTATTCGAATTACTATGGGTAATATTCACTTATTTTCACTTTATCCTTTCACAATTGTACATGCTTTCACCAGCTTTCACCAGCAATGGAACTCTTGAAAGCCAATATCAGAGCTTTTCAAAAGCAGCAAGAATTGGAAATGTTCTGGACAAGTATATAGATTATGGTCAGCCTTTGTTACAGTAGTAATAGTAATAACAGTAATAACTATTATAATAATAATAAATATAATAATAATAGCAGTAGTAATAACAATAACAATGATAATAAAACTAATAGTGACAGGTACTTTTATGGCAATGGCAATACATGGCATCCATCTATTATACAAAGGCATTGTTTATAAAATGTTTACTAAATAAAGCTAAAATTTTTGCTGTGCATAACTCTTTTCACAGTTTACGATCACATGTGCTGTATGGCTGTAGTGAAGGAACGAGCAGACGAGCCGATGTTGGAAAACATAAATGAAATCAAGACAAGAAGAACAACTCATACACAGAAAAAAATGCTGTGAGTCTCAAATAAACACGGATGTCAAAATGCTGGTTCATACAATATTGTTTTTAGTAAAAGTGTTATTTTTATTATATGGGCAGCAGTGTTTTACTCACTACATCCCAGTCCTGAGAAGGATATTTTCCAAACTTCCGCTGGAGTGGGATTATGTATTTCTACATCTCCACTGCTATGACGTTGTTTCTTATTCTTGCTTTTTGTGGCTACTGTTGCAACAGTAGTCCACTATGCTATCGAGTTTGTAATGTGAGTAACCAAAATTTCGGAAAGTGTTCGGAAGCAGTCGAACAGATACTGCCATTTCTTGTGTTTAAACGCATAACACTCGAACAGATATCGGGAGGGTTTTGATCGTACGAATGCCATATGTCGGACGTGCGAAATACAACCCGGATCTTTAAACAATGATCGAATTAATTTATATCGAATAGAACTACAAAACCACGAGGCGTTTTCTTCGTTTCTAGTCACACAGCCAAGCGATCACACTTTAAACGATGTCTTTGAATTATTTTGTAGCCGTGTATACCAAGCACAGCGTTCAAACAAGGTGTCTTAACAGTCTTTGCGGTTTTTGAAGATGTGAACAGAAAAAATTGGAGAAGCCCTGTGGCGGCCATAGGCAGTTTAAACAATTGGTCGAATGTATTCTTATCTACAGTATTGCAGGTTTTTGGTTTCGCAAAATTGAAATTGCGACTCAAACCACCGATGTGCTTTGTCGTTTTAATCAACTCTGCCTGCGTGCAGAGTTGAATTTTGATCAACAATCAGGCACAGTAACAATCAACGTGTTTATGGAAATTCTGAAATCTCTGACAATTTCATTTTGTTGCATGTACCAGGCACGCCATTCAAATAATGTGTCGAGTGTATTCTTGTCAATAGTACTGCAGGTCGGTAGTTACTAAAACATGGAACTATCCAAAACCAACCACAACCACCCAAAACCACCCACAAAAACCTACATTGGAAGTCAAAACTGTAAGAAAAATTCAGTAAAAGTTCGTCCAATGATCTAATCTTACCGAGGACTATACACTGGCATTCCCATCCCTGGTTTACTACCCTTGCCAAAAAAATCAAACTGAATTGAAAATATAAACATACCTTGATTGTTCTTATTTTAGCCAAAATCCCAGGTTTCATCAACACCGCGGTCAAACGTCTGCGCGTGCGCAAGATCTGAAACCAATATTGCGGACTTTTTGTTACATGTTAGAACACAGACTTACCACCCGAAGTGTGTGCTTTCGTTGAAGATCAGTTAATTGAGTTCTCTTGCGGTTTGTCAGTAAATCGCACAAAATTTGTCCTCGTAATCTTCTTCCGTATTACACATGCTTATAAATAATGTTCACAGGTAAACGATCGTTGCTTTGTGGCGTGTTCATATTCAGAGCTGGGCGAATTAGTTGGGTATTTGTGGGAGTTTTAAGAAGATTTTTGAGGATCAGGCTGCAATGGAGCGAGGTAGCTCAGCTCTGAATATGAACACACCACAAAGCAACGATCGTTTACTGTGAACTTTATATGTAATACGGGAGAAGATAACGTGGACGAGTTATGTGCGAGTTATCGACAAAACGCAACTGACCTGAACTGATCATAAACACCGGGGGGTTGGTTTCATCAGGCTATTTGCATATCACAAGTTATACGTCATGTATGGCAACACCGGACCTTTACACAAAATTTTAGTGGAGACATGTGGCTTGACTGGCTGGCCTTGGCCGGATATCAATGGCATTCACTTCCATCCACTTCACTTCCGCAGAAAGAACACTATTATACTTGGCTATCTACTAATGTAGCCTCTCCC
>JAOBRD020425777.1:0-18794 GCA_027575215.2 Hydrozoanthus sils | reverse complement strand
TTTGCCCTGAATTAAGAAAAAATGCCCCCGCTGTTATCCAATCAGCTCGAAGTAATTTTGCCCTCTATGTTATAAGGACGTTAAACCGTAGGCCCAGTCCCTCGATCCCCTATCGGGGAACCTAAAAGAACCAACAACACTTGTCGACAAAGAGTAGGGTGATCCCGATGTCGTGGTCTGTCAACTGCTAACTGAGGACAACTCTTACGAATATAGTTGAGAGCTGTGTATAGTGGACTATTTAAGACCCTCAATGCTACAGTCAACTGTAAATCGTTGTAAAGCGCCTTTGATCGTATACATATGGAAAAAGCGCTATACAAATGCTAAACATTATTATTATTATTATTATTATTATTATTATTATTGTTGTTGTTGTTGTTGTTGTTGTTGTTATTATTATTAAAACTCAAAAAATCTAATAAAACAATTATTCCATTCGTGCTCGTTGAATACGAAACGATTTATACCCAACTTGGTGCTGCACGCCTCTTTGGTTATTTATTATTTCATATCCAACTACAGCGCACTCTTGGAATAACTGTTAATTGTTCCAACACGGCTTTAGAAAGGTATGATAAGCTAAGATACTGTAGGTCTACTACGGGTCCTAAAATCGCCTAGGATCGCCTAAGATCGGTTAAAGTATTTCTGTCAAAAATGGTTTATTTTCCTAAGATTGCCTAAGATCGCCTAATTCCGTCAAAAATGGTTTATTTTCCTAAGATTGCCTAACATCGGTTAAAGTATTTCAGTCAAAAATGGTTAATTTTCCTAAGATTGCCTAAGATCGCCTAACATCGGTTAAAGTATTTCCGTCAAAAATGGTTTATTTTCCTAGGATTGCCTAAGATCGCCTAACATCGGTTAAAGTATTTCCATCGTTTGAGCGACGATATAAGACGCGAAGGCAGCCTATATAAGACGCGAAGGCCTTACCTAAGAAAAAAACACGGAAAACACGGCAGACGCGCCAGCAAAGATTATATGAAGACTAACAAGGTGAAAGTGCAAGGTGAAAGCAGGTTTGAGCGACGATATAAGGGACAGATTATAATCTCATCTTGTCTTTTCCTTTTTGCCACTCACAAGTCCGAAAAAAATGAAGGCTCAAAAAAGAACCGAATTGCTAACACAAACGAAAGTCTGTTACTGTAGGTGCAAGCACCAATGGTTTTTCGATATTACTTTTTTCACCAAGGCCGGTGCCTCGGTTCGCCTCAAGGTAGCTATAAACAGATATGTGGTAAACCATATACATTCCGTTATAAACAACACGCACTGTAAGCGACTTTTGACAAAAGTCACATTTCAATCACTGATCGAGCCAGTGTCACGAAAAGCCAAAAAATGACGAGCTAACTAAAGCTACGTGTGAAAAAGCTCAAGAACGAATAAAAGAGTGAGAGTAGATGCCTTGTATCCACTGGAAAGGGGATTGAAACAAGTTCACGTGTTTGATAGAGAAATTAGATTTTCAAAACACGACAGAACTGAAGAATCAATGAAAAAACAATTCACGCTCTTATTAAGCTTTACCATAAGTAACAATGTTTCGTTAGTGACGGAAAAACCAAAATAAAGTCAGTTCGTGTACAACGGTGAAGTCTTAAGTGTCCAATGACTTCAGGCGTTGATATTGGCTAAGAAAACAAACAAGAAACACCGTTTAAACGAGGTTACAATTATTTTGCTCCGTGATGGCGCGTGATTACTTAAACAGTATTTCACAGGCGAAGCGCGTCATCTTTTCAGATATAGGCCTCAAGTTCCGGTGATAACTGCTTAATATTAACCTCCTGACATTAACCATAACACAACATCTTCTTTAAGTAAATCAAAAATATATAACCTTTACAGACGACGTATAGTCAAAAAACTCAAGTGAGCTATGAAGCTAGGACCGAAAACTAGATAGAGCTATGTTCGATGGACTGAGCGGTAACTCTTTGCGGTATCTGCTTTCAAGAACAACACGAAAATATTTCGGTTTTTATATGAAATTGATGAGTTGCGAAAAAGAAATTGCCACTGGCATGAAAACTGAGTACTCAGCACTATTTAAGACACTTTTTCACTTTCTGTCAATCCTCCAATTGATTCAGTGCCGATGTAAAAAGAAGTTCACTTGTAACTCCATGTAAAACTGGTCGCTTAAATTAGAACGGGAAAATAAAAGCCAAAACAAAGGTTTAGATAGAAAACCACGGATAATTGAAGAATATAATTGGTAAATGTCATGAATATGTAGAAACACACACCGCTTGAGCTGGCGACAACTATACTTGCATCATATAATCTATAAAACACAACACCAACACTTGTTCTTCTTTTTTCACGGTAATAACTAATTTCAATAAACTACTTCACCGCATCTAAACATGCTCAAACATTCTTACTTACACAAAAAAGAAATAATTTCTATCTGAAAGAACCAAAACGGTCTGCTGACGCGATTTCACTGCTAAAAATAATTTTGATGCATTTCGAGATATTGGTTATACCTGCATGCCAAAAATCAAACTTAATTCGCCTGCAAGGAAAAAACGGACTAACTCTATTTTATAACGACTACATTGCTTCTTCTCTTGAAAGACTATTTAGCACGAACTGATCAAAAAGTATAATTTGTAGTAAACACGGAAAAGGAACTCGACTCCGGCGACCCTATGACTCTAGTTAAGACAGTCACACGAACTCATTTTGTGACAAACCGAACGGCCAGCAAAAAACTTTGCATAAACGTTCAATCAATATTAAAGATGAAAGCAGCTTTTCACTTAAGCAGTTTGTAAACGAACTAGTTGACTTTACATCTTGCAAAATAAAACCCTGCTCAGCCTTTGTCCAAACAAGGTAATTTTACGAAAAACAATGCAAATTTTGCTGCACTTCAGTAACGTTGTCTATTCTCAAACACAAGGTCAACGTCAATGTTGAACAAAATCTTGTATAAAGTCTTACAAGAAAACACTTAAGGGTAAAATGAAGAATTCTGATTTATACAAAGCTGAAATAAATAATTAGCAGGGTTTTTTTTGCGAAGTTTTAATTACATTCGATCTCTTGTTTTTCTTTTGCGGGAATCTGTTCAAGCCTGTAATTTCAACGGTACTATCGGTACTGATCAGTTCAAACGGGTTACGGGGTTATATCTTTATTTCTCCGAGTACAAGTCCACAAGTTGTTCTTCACTTCCTTCTAAAAAAAGAAGATGGTATAAAATCCCATTTGCCAAAAATATGAAAGCAAAGTGTATTTACAACTTAGAAAGCTTTTTTAAGCTTGAGTACGCATCAGTAATTTGCCGGTTCGAGCACTGATATGCATTTTAAGGTTCTGAACGCGTGTATTCTTATATCTTGCGATCATTTTTATAAAAAAAAGTTCTTCATAAAACAGAGAAAACCCTTGACTGTTGTTTCAATATAAACAGAATGAGGAAATGTGACAACATGATTAAAAATTCAAAGTAGTTCTTCATTTTCTCGAAATTTCACCGTGGGATTGAAAACTAAAAACGAGTCTAAAGCGTACGCAAATATTTTGAGCCGGCCGCATAACTATCCAAAATAAATTGTCTAAAACCAATTAGTCATAAAAATGACGGCAAAAAAAGAAAAAATGATTATTATGAGACGCTTCAGCGCTTCCACAATGCAAAAAAAATGGATTATTTTGACGAATTTTTCCGGACAATTTTACAACGCTTTGAGAAGCCGTGAACCGAAGTTAGTTGTCATTCTGGTCGCATCTTACTGCAAGATATGCTTTTGTTATCAAAGACTGGATTTTTTGACGCCGTTAACGAAACGCAGTCGCTATAATAACAAAAATATCGGAAAGTATCGTTTGAATCAAGACCGATCTTTTGCATCTTGGTTCGACCTACGTTTACTAAACTAACCGTGTCACGAGTCGTGTGTCAACATTTAGTTTGGTTTTGAAAGCGCGAGCAGAAAAGCTTGGCAAAACCACAGACTCAAACTTCTTAAACAAACCACAGCCTAATAGGATATGTTTTGTATAAATAACTTTTCACGGCCAAATATCGGATTTTCCGCTGAAGAGCTATCTTTTCGAAAAAGGAATTGTTTTCATTTTATTTTGTCGTTGCCAGCTCATCGAAGGTCGTTGACGATTTTATGACGTAAGTAAAGCACAGTGAAATCTTCCAACAAGATCTGGCATGTAGAAAATAGTAGTTCATCTATATTCAGACGCAGTGTGCCCCTGCGGATCAATTTAATCATGTTTTCTGGTCTTCTTTTTAATTGTGTCATAATTTCTGTTTTTATGGAAGGAATGTTTTCACACCTAATCAAAAATTCTGCCTTGCCAAAGGATTCCGGTGGTTTTGCATAATAATACGCCAAATCACGTGCTCCTATTGTTTTCTTGGTATTTGATTGGCAGACGAGATAAACGGTAGCGACTTCATTGTTTTTTCAATTTATTTTTGCAGAGAAGAAACACACTCTTCTGGTTTCTCTTTGGAACTGGTAAGTCTTCAAATCTGTTTCTATGTCTTATTTTCAACCCAAACTAAAACACCACCATACAAAACGTTAAGTTTTTATTCATAGTTTCGACCTCCGAAGACCTTTCGCGTAGTTTTCGCTGTTTTCTACTGAATACAAAAGTAGGTTATATTTCACAATTCAGTCAAACAGATAGCTTCACTGCTGGCTGGACTTTGCTTAAAGTCAAGTAGAGGTATCACTAAAATATCAACCCATATGGAGCAAGTTTCGGCTAGATTTAAGCTCAATCTCTCAAGAAACATTAACACTTCTTTTTTTTATAATTTCCAGGAGTCCTGTGGACCAATTGAGGGAGTTCTGCCAGCCAAACAAGTCATGAATAGCAAGAGAGAAGAAGGAAGAAGCGAAAATACGAGTCTACATGAAAGCGAGGTCAAGTATTCGCGCACGCTTTCAAAGTAACCTTTTGGTTTCATCAAAGTTTTGAGCCGATTTTCCTTTCTAGCTTCGAAAATAACTTCGCCAAAAACAAAACTGCGTATATTTCTACTTGTTGCCAACATTCTAGGCAGAGCTGAGCACAATTTCGTTCGGTTTCATCAAAGAAAAAGTTTTGAAGCCTGAGTTATTCAATATTCAAATACCAAAAATCTATCAAGCGTAGAGTTGACACTGAAAGATCTTTCAAAACACAACTTCACTTGTAAGGAAAATATCAACGTACTTCGTTCGGAAACTGTTGATTTTCAAATTTACTGGCATCAGAATACTTCAAATAGCAATATGAAACGAAAAAGAGGTTATTTTGTTTTAAAATAAGACATTTTTTTAAGCCAGTAGTGACACTTTTGGTACCTAATGTCTCTTGCTGGTCGTTGCGGAAATAAAATTAAAATAGGTTTCATAGCTTTGGATGGCGTTTTGTGTATCAAATTCTTAAGAATATCAAAACGAGTTATAAAGGCCGCGAACTTGCATGATTCGAAAGGCGCCAGGCAGGGGACTTCGTTATCACAAGTTATTTTGGTTGAAATTTTGTGAAAAAGACTTCTTCAAAAATTTGAATTTAGCAATCAAGTTCAGTCGTAAATCTCTTATTGTCTTCAGCGGGGAGTTCAATTTAAGAAAAAAGGCCCAGTGAAGCATTGCATATTTGTTGTATACCACAAAACAGGCCAAAATATACTATTACTTACGATTCCGATTACAAGAAACTAAAAGCTACTATTGAGCCGCGGACAAACATTTGACTTTTGAAAACTAAGTTCTGCTTTAGATAAAGTTTTTTTTTCGACCAGAAAAGGAAAAGCGAAATATCGCCCCGAAGCGTTCTTAATACTTGACATAGCGAGTCGACTTCTCGCGGAGAATAGTCGGACTGGCCAATTTGATAACAAAACTCCTAGGTGATTATTCGAGACAGATAAAATTCTAATAACAAGTACCGGGAAAAATTGTGGCGAATGTTTATTGGTGCTTGGTTTAACGAGACAATTTGCTCTCCGTTCATGAAAATATTTATTTTAAGTTTACGAAACGTTCGTTGAACGAAGGAAACTCTTTAGTTGAAAGGACTATTATCGAAAAAGCTGGCGCAAGATATATTCGCACTAAGGTTGCTCCGGCGAGTAGTTTCTAAAACAGGTATCTTTCAACAGACCTGCAAAAATTATGACAAGCGAGACTTTATGCGTGTCTGAAAACGAGTTGAAAACAAACGCGGTTTCTGGCTTTTCCTTTAATGAAGCAAACTTTCCATCAAGGATTTAGACAAAATTTAAAGGTAAACGAGGTATCCGTGTTTTTTTCTTGCGTTTTTTACGACTTTTTTTATTAAAACAGAACAGTAAAACAGACTAGCTTTTAGGGCCGGCAACACATGTCTACCAAAAATCACGTGACACGACAACACCTGTACTTTAGGCAACAAAAGATCATCGGGATAACTAAACTTATATGTAAAGGTGTCGAACTTGCCGCTATTTCAAACACAATTTATTTTCAACAACGAAACAAATGTCTCGCAAAAAGGAGTTTTAGTATTCTCCGTTAAAATACCACATTAGTTGACGTGAATTTGAGTACTGTTCCAGATGCATTAAACTGTCCATCATTCTCAGATTTTATCTTAACGACAAAGAAACATTTGAAAAAGTAATTCTCTTTTTGAATAGCTTTTTGGTCTTCTCCCTATTTGAAACGGTTTAAAAGGAGAAAAAAAAAAACGTTTTACCAGCTGGCACAGAGAATTATTTTTGCAGTAAAAAGATCCCCGGTTACGAATTTGACGTAAACATTAAAAATTTTTTAAAAAGTCCAGTTTAACACGGGAATGTTTTGTTTTGACCGAACGGAAGTGAGTGAAATAACTTTATCTCACCAAAACACACATGTTCAAAATATTAATCCGAAATTTTTAAAACGAGATAAAAAAATAAAGATAAAATTGCGCCGGACGGCTTCGACACAATTTAACCACCTGCGCGTGAATAATATTTAGGCTATTATATCTACAAGGAAAACACGTTCGCTATTAAAAAAAACACCTTTTCGGTTGTCATGGATAAAATATGTTCCCACAAAGAATTATTCTAAGTTTTACTCAGTCTGACTTAGATAAAAGAAATAACCATACAAAATCGTCCATTAATGTCAGAGAAGTTCTTTTTTGTCTTTAAGAGAGTTTATTGTTTTAATTTAAATTAAACTGTTATTTCATGCAGACCTGAGAAAAAAATTATCCTACTTTAAATTATAACCATTCTTGGCAAACAAAATATGTGTGACATTTACACAAAGGCAACAGAAAGAACGCGTGAAAAGTTTGAAAACTAGTTTGCATAACACTAACAATTCTAAAATATCATTTGAGGTTTCTCTCTCTTACTCTCTTATCTAACAGGGAGGAAGATAGATAGGGGGTGGTGGGGCGGCCATTTTCTAAAGAGCTTTTGCAAAAGCAACTCCCTTTTTTGGGACAAGGATAAAATAACACACCCTTCCGAGAATAATGGGAGCTATAACACTCATCCGCCCCCCCGGTTAGAATTAGAGTTAAAGATTGGGAAAGGTTTGACTTCAGATTTAGGGGAGGGGTGGGTAAAACTTTTCTTCAAATAGAAACAGGTTCAAGACAAAGAAGTTCAGAGTAAAAACATTTTTTTTCATCGTGTACTTGCTTACTGATAGAATTTACAGGAGAGAAGAAAATTAATTGCTTTATTGAAAATATATGAGACAGGTCCATAAAATCAAAGCCATCTTCCTGGACATGTTACAAACAGCTCCAAAAAGAAAAATTATACAACTAACAAAAACACTTGTTTTTTCTCAACAGATTAATGGCAGTGGAGATGAAGAGCTATGTGGAATTCCTGCCATCTTTAAAATGGGAACTGACTTTGAACCTCCACTTAAAAGATCAAAATTGTTGGAGGAACAGCCTCTTAAAAGCATGGAAATAGACAACAATGCCAGTTTAACTGAAGGTTTGAAAAATAAATTATTTTTTATACCTGCAAGTTTAACCGGACATTTTCTTCACATTATTGTGCATGCACTTGGCAAACTTCTTTACACAGGGTGCCCAAAACTAATCCTTGCAAAGTTTTGAGAATTTTTACTTGTTTCTGTGTTTTGTAGTAGTTAATGTTTCATCAACTGATTGCTTTAGCAAAGTTAGTAAGCAGCAATAGGCCTAACACATGTTTTGGTCAAACTAGTCATTTTCACCCCAAAGCCTCGTATTCAAGAAAAAGGTGTGAGCATTTTGCACATGCAAACCGTGTTCACGAAGGAATTCTTTTCATTTGTGGACACTTTGGGATTTGATTTATGAAAATATTCACACTTTTGCGATTCGAAAGTGAGGCTTGGGGGTGTTTGACATAAACGTGCATAAGGCCTATTCATAAATCAATTTAGAAAGAATTCTAGATTTTGTCGATTAGTTCACTCCCTTTAACCAGAAATATTCATCGTGATGCAACCTGAGTCAACTGTGCATCCAGACACAGTCAGCTCGAACTTGCCAATTAATAAATGAATGCTGGCTACTAGATTGCCAACTGGCTACTACAAGATTGTGTAGAACCTTTACGACTGGCCATCAACTAAGAGTTATTGTTTCTAAAAAATTGATGAATGATGTAAGTAAGTAACAAATTGCTTTATTGGCATGATATAAACCTTTTACATATTGCCAAAGCACACTTTTTTTTTCGATTACAAATTTGAGTAATATAAATACATTAATGAAATACATAATCATAATTAATGACAACAGTAACAAAGTAGGAAGAAAATAAAGCAATGCAAAGCTAGCGTAAAACAAATCTATATGATAGATTATAAGTGATTAGCTATTGATACGGTTGAGGTAATGATTTTCGCTTCATTAAGCATTTGTTAATAAAATTTGAAAGGTAAACTATTGCCAAATTGTTAGATGCATTAAATACCTTTTCAATGAAATCATCTCTGTTTGCTAGGTTGATATTGAGGATTGAAGTTATTTTCTGAAAGAATGTTTCTCTATAATCTGAGTATAATTTACAAGAAAAGAGTAAATGAGTTTCATTTTCAACTTCATGTTTGTCACAAAACTCACATAGTCTGTTATCCCGTGGAATAATGGGATTACAGTATCTCTGAGTTTCCACAGCCAGAGAGTGATTGCTTGTTCGAAATGATGTGATGATCAAATGAAGTTTATCTATTTTCTTGGGCAAACATCTGGAAACAAAAGCATTTATTTTTGTGCACACAGCTACAGATGCAAAGGTAATATGAATTAAAGCTTGAAAATGTGTATGGCTACTAAAACCTGCACCCAGCCAGGCTACCAAATTCTTGCCTCTGGTGGCCAGATGGTAACTTGACAAAAAAGTTAATTTTGAGAACTGTGACAGAGCGTGATACAGTTTGATAAGTTGTGTGAATGAAAACTTAAAACAAGATCTCGATCTTTTACACTTTGTTATATTTTAATTGCAAATTTTAACAAACCAAAATATTGATCTTAAGCATTATCATGGCCTTGGAAAAAACGTATTAGTATATAGAAAGAAGAACCAATTAACATTCCTGAATTATTTTATGAAAAGATGGGTTTTAGATAAAAAACAAATTGATTCTTAAAAACTGATTAATCAATTAATTAATTAATTAATCAATTAAAGGTATATGAATCCAGAGTACTTGGGGAAAGAAATAAATTTATTTAACAATACGTCATTTTTCCTATTCAGGGCACAAAGAGTTAAGGGATATTATACCTAGTGGGGAGAAACTTGACATGCTTTTAGATTGTGGCCAATGGGAAACCAACAAACATGTTGGGTGCTTGCAAACAACTTGTCAATTATTATTAATTTTGTAATATTTTGTATAATGTAATTATAGTAAGGTAATAATAATCATTATAATATAAACTGCATTAGAATACTGAGTGACATAAAAATGAAAAAAATTGGTAATGCCCCTCTCCCACCGGTGAGGATATGATTTTTATCAACAGGTAAGGTGATACCAATTTCAGCCAATAAGGGTTGATTATTTTCACACACTTATAAAATATATGCAAATTTGGTAACAAAAGTTATATAAAGGAGCTTTGGCAAAAGGCAACACAGTCTTATATTGAGGCACTGGACAATTTGTCAAGGCGCCAACAAGTGAATGAAATTATAAGGAAAAGCGCAACAATTTACGACAGCAACAAATGGCATCAGAGATCAACTGTGTTTGAAAACATCCAGGAATACATGTAATCAGTTTCTCATGATAATTTCAGTCCGAGCTTGAAATTTTTAGAACACACTCATTTGTTCATCACGTTAATTTACTTGACTGTTTTTGACAATAATTGATCCGGGCAATTGATAAGTTGGAGCTGTAAAGAAACTAGTTAAAAAAATGCGACAGCAACATTTTACACTGGAAAAAGATGCCACAAAAAGACCAAAGACTAAATTAAATAATCTCTAAGTTAATACTTGTTTCTATTTACATGTATATCTTTGTTGAAAAATAACAATGACAAACTAATTTTAAGTAACACTAAACAAAAATCTATGGGAGGAAACATTTTGTTGTCTAAAAATATTT
This sequence comes from Hydrozoanthus sils, assembly GCA_027575215.2. NCBI lineage: Eukaryota > Metazoa > Cnidaria > Anthozoa > Zoantharia > Hydrozoanthidae > Hydrozoanthus > Hydrozoanthus sils. Next base: position 8,202 of record JAOBRD020425777.1, on the reverse strand, counting down.
TCTCAATTGACAGAAAAATATTTATGTTTAAATATTCATTGAAAATTCAAAATTTCTTTTTTGCTTTCACCAAGTATCTTACTGCAGTTTATATAATAATTAAGTCTATAGAAAACTATATGGTTGCTAGAGATACAAATTTTGTCTTCTCATGTTGAAAGTGTATCACTATTTTTTGCTGCATTCTTTTGAGGGTATTATATTTCAAAACTAGAAGATAAGACTGGTATTTCTCTGTGACCATGTCATATCCTCTGTCTTTTATATAATTCTGACACCACCACAAGGTACACACAAAGTCACATGTTATATATGTCATATTTTTCATCTTTCAGAGGTCTTTCCATACATAACATCCAAAAACTTACTTGCAAATGGAAGTAAGCCTTCACCATGTCTCACAACCAATGGTTCAGCAACTCTAGCCCAACATGACAACAGCCTTAGCTCTGAAGTGCAAAAAGAGTCACCGTCAAAGATTAGTGATTCCAAGACCAAGAATTCCATCTCTAAGGATGATTCAATCAACAGTAAAGAAGTCTCATCTACATCAACAACAAGCAAAACAGTGGATGTCGATAGCCTTGCTACACCAGACAGTAGTGAAGATCCCTATTCTTATTTGGACTGGAAGGACGGAATTGCAACTCTTCCAGGTATGTTTTATTTAATAATAATAATTAATAACAATAATAAGAATTATTATTATTATTATTATTATTATTATTATTATTATTTTTAATATCATTATTATTATTATAATGATATAAATGACTCCCTACATTACCAAAGTTATATCAAAGTGTAAAATATAAAAAATTTAAAATGACTCCAAGCTGCTCTATTCTAGAGTTTACAGTGAAGTAGTGAGTTTTTTGCTCAAGCACTACACCACCTGCCATGCAAACTTTGTCATAGTCATATGAATGTGACCGTGAAAGTGAGATCAATCTCCCACCTTTGAAATCACACATGTGAAATCAGACATATTTCACAAGTTTAAAAAGTTTCACAGCTTTCGTGCTAAAAAAAATTTTCATCTTCATGAATTATTCTCTGCAAAATTTATTTCAAAATTTGTTAAAAAGTGTCAAAGCGGAAAATATACAAGTTGAACTTTAAATTTGGATACTCCAAAATAATTTGAATATTTCACTTCGTAGCACTTTAAAACACAAATTCAGTTTTCAAACCTTCTATCAGGTGACTTACCCTGGCCAGGGGCTCCAATCACATATTTTAATGAAACAAGGTCAATCAACACATGAGGTTCATATTTTATTCCCAAAAAATCTTTTCTCAAACGAATAAAACACTGGCATCCTCCATAGACCCAAATAAATTTCTTTAGGAAAAATTTCAGACCGAAATTTTTCAAGCATCCCCTCCCCCCCCAATCCACTCTCTCCCACTCCTCATCAAAATATGTATGTGGTTTGGACCCATGGGTGACTTACACAATCTATTCATCAAACCCACTACAGTGGTGCATTCACTGCAGGGCTTACCAAATGTAAGCTTATATAACTTATAATAATAATATATAATATAATTTATAATCTACATAGGACCTTGGTCTCAAAACTAGTAGCTAGGGCTCATTTGATCACAGACAAAATAATTTTAAAATCCTTGCCATTTATGAATAGATCCTAGGCCTATGGCATATAAACAAATAGTATTAACAGTTAATTATGTTTTTCTTGAAAGTTGTATGTTGATAGTATTTACAAAAAAAAGAAATTCTAAGTTTAATTATTACTTACACTGAACTGAAAAATCAGGGCTACATATTTACTTTACTTACTTAAATTGTTCAATTGTCTCATAATGTGAGTCATGGAATTGTTCAATTATCTCGATATGAGTCATTGAATTGTTAAACTGAGGCAGTTGAACAATTTCATTAGTTATAACCTTATGCACCCACAATGAACAATCCCTTTCAATTTAATTTTTTTTTGTTTTAAAACATTCTGGTAATCTTTGTTTCGTTACTCTTCAGGGAGTAACTTAAAGTTTCGAATGACTGAATTTGGTACTCTGGACATAGTAAGCACTGTTGAAACTGAAAAAGGAGAAATGGAGTGGAGTTCATCTACTGAGCAGCAAAAGGAACAAAATGTAAAAAAAGCTCAAAGTGACAAAAATTCCACCAGCAATCAGAAAGGTAAAAATATATTATCTAGATACTAGCTACAGTGTAGATAATAGCTATAGTACCATATCCATAATTTAAATAATATTCAAACATGTACATGCACCTTTTCCCTATATTGGGGTGGTAGTACATGACTGTCATATTTTTAGAGGTTAAAATAGTCAGTCCAATATTTTTTAGAGGTTGTTAAAGGAAATCTTAATATAAACCAAAAGCAAGATATTTGTTAGGGTTGAAAAACATGAAGCTATTGGACTGCTTGCAGTCTGGTGTTTTAGCTAACATGCATACTGAACAAGAAGTTAAAACAAAAGACCTTTGGCAAACATGCACAGCACAACACAAGAAAACTTAATTACCATTGTCCCACAAGCTGTTTAGGGAAAAATGCCAAATTTGAATTGGTGATTTTTAAACCAAGAGGTATTTTTAAGGTGAAAAATTGTTATGCCTTGGTGTTTTTAGGGTATTTGGGGACTATTTCAACAATTGTCCCTTAGTAACCACCCCCCCCCCCCGGGGCTCAGAGGTGCTTAAAAATAATGAAACAATTTTTTAATTTTAAGGCTTCTTCCATGCATGTCTTCTACACCAGATCAACCCCAACCCCCTCTCTTCCCCCTCCCACCACTCACTCAAAATAAACAGAACTTTGCTTTGGTATCTACTTTAGATGCAATAATGTTTCATTATATATAAAATTTACAAATTCTCGATTCACTGATCTGATCCATTTTTAGCTTCGTTTGGAGTCACATATTCTTTTGAAAGTTTAACTCAAGAACGAGGGTAGTAGGCCTAATTTGAACGAAGACAAAAGAATATCAAAATCGCCGCCATTTTTGCATTAAGGATCATACCCTGCACTGTTAAACTAAAGTACGTCCCGATACGGAAATATTGCCTTAAGATGTACTTACATTTCCTGATTGACCTCAATGGGCGACAGTTAATCTTGATCTTTTCAAAACAGTTTTAAAATACCAAATTCCCGCCAATCAGCCAATGTTGGGCGCATATCAAGTTTTTGTGTCTTTTAAACTAGTCACAAAAAAAATTTCTAGCTTGTTGTTCTTCATGTTTAGTTGAATAGAAAACTTATTCTGATTCAACAGTTTTGTTATGGACTAAAGTTTTAAAAGTCAAAAAACTCGAAAGGTCTTGAACTTCGCCAGAACGCCATCTTGGCTTGGATTTTTTCTCGCACGGCTTTCTGGGTCACGGTGATCAAGTTCGAAAAACGCAATGTCTGTCTTGGCGTGCATCTCAGAAACGTGCCTAGTTTTGACGAGACTTTTTCCCGCATGTTTGGTTGTCTTTTCAAATGATGACTTTTAAAACTTTAAACATCGAATATTGATTTTCTAGCGTTCTCAATGGTTCACTCAAATATCAGCTCAAAAACCGAATTGACCATATAATATATGGAAACCGCTTACTACTGTACGCAGTGTTACAAAACTGAAAAATGTTTCTGATTTATAAACTTTAGCCATCATTTTCAAGTATGGATAGGTTTGGAAAACCCAAGAAATTGATAAAACAATTATTCCAGTGGCGCTTGTTAGATATGAAATGATTTGTAGTGGTGCTAAGCGCCTCTTTGGCTATTTACACGCTTTTTTTACAAGAACCAGTAAATTTGGCCGAGCCTATTGTTCTTAATTTTTTGGTGATTTGAGCCTCAATTTTTCTTAAATTGTTCTTATTTCTATGTTTTCAAATCGAAGAAAAACTAAGCCAAACAGGTGTTGCAATACATGTGTAGAAAAACGAATTCGCCGAGCCATTTTCCCGAGACGATTCTAGTCATTATAAACTGCGAAGCATTTCTTATTCATTCTGTATTGTTCATTTCAGCTAACTTTAAAAAACAATTAGCCATCGAGCCCGAGCCTCAGCTTGTTCTTAAATTGTTCTTAAATTTTCGCCAATCTGAGCCTCGTTGTTTTTATTTAAAAAAGCGTGTACAATCTCATATCCAACGCGCGCTCTCAGTTGTTTAGAATAACTTTGTTGATTTTAGTGAAAAGTGTCATTGGAACTTGGGTAAAGTATTCTTACTTTTTGAAACAAGGATTAGAAAGGATAGAGACAGGGAACTTATGCGACTTTTTATTGCACGACATTTCGGGTCTACATGTACTAACTGGGTTTTAAAAATGGAGTATTATAAATCGATTGAATTTGCATAAAAACTGCTTTTAATAAAATCATATTGTAATATAATTTCTTTTTTTAACTTTTTAAGCTTTTCATAGCCGAACTACTTATCAAGACTGTTTGAAGCAAAATTTTCTGTTACTATTACGATAGCAACTAATGTTAGCTGTTAAAATAATATTATGAACCCGTCAGACTTTGCAGTAGTATACGCAAACAAAACTAACTAAAAAGCGGGAACCGAACCAGTTACCCGTTTGCGCATGTCAAGCCACCATTGAAGTACGTTTTTAAAAAAGCACTGGAAATTAATTTCTTCACAACGGACGATTATTTACCGTGAGTGGACTGGATCGAATACAAGGTTTTGGCGCGTTTTTTTTTTCTTACGCAGCGCGCGCCTGCTCACGACGGACGCGCGCAGAGGAAAAAGGGCGCGAAAAATATATTTAAAAAGCTCAAATAAAAATGTGACGCATGTGTTGAACGCGATTCAGTTCCGAATGCCTCAAAACTCTTTACATAAAAGTCAAATAAACTGTTGTATTTTTGCCTGGTTGTCTGACTTGTTAAGCTTTTTGGAATATTTCAGGCAGCCAATACCCTCTCGTATAAGTCCCTTTAGTATTGTTTTCGTTAGTTATCATAGGTTATATATTGCAGTCAACACACTGCATGAAATGTAAATGTGTTTGTATGCGGTATGGAAGATACAAACAAAGTATTGTTGTTGTTTTTGTCGTAAATACTAAGTGATTTTTTTTACCTAACCGCTTACGTTTTTCCTACAAAATAGACAACAAGCTAAAGAAGAAACGCAAGTCAAAACTTAAGAATGCCTTGGACCCAACACAGATACTTTGCTGTGAGGTGTGCGAAAAGTATGGTCTTCCCCAGGACTTCTCGGCCTCCGGTCGATTCTGTAGTCTGAGTTGCGTAGGGATGTACACAGGACGTCGAAATAAAGGCAGGGAATTCGTGCGACATGTCAAAACTTTGGATGGCAAGATCTTGAAAAAGCGGAAAAAAGGGAAAAAGAAATTGGGAAATGGTGTGAAGTCGAGTACACAGGTAATAAATCTTACTAGTAATAGGAAAGTTGCTGTCTGTTGAGACTTAATTGAAATATAAAATTGCCGTTTTTTCTAATTTTTCGGCGAGCATTCTCTCCCAACGTCCCCACCACTAGCAAATATTGCGTCTTAGGCGCTCCTTATCACACTTTCTTCAATTCGCTGCCGCCTCCATACCAGTTTTACTCCGCCGGTCCTGTTCGCCTGTCTTACTCGAAACGCACCATGATATCGCCTCTGGTCCCTGATTTATACCTCGACTATCGATAAAACTTACATAAGAGTTTACTTACATAAGTTACTGGGAAAAAAAACACTTTGGAAAGATCTAACGAATAAAACAATCTAATGCTTTATTCGTACCAGACTTTAACCATGGCTAAAACGAGTTTAAGTAAACACTAATAGGGAGTTCAAGATAAGAGGACGACAACATCGACGACAAAGGCTCGCAAGAAACCCACTTCTTGCTTGCCTTAGTTTACTTTCTCTTTTGTCGGAGTTACGCTTTGTGGATAGAAAAAGATGAAAGTTAAGTGTTTTTCCTAAAGGTAAAAGAAGATTGGCAAAATTTTCTTTAGGGCGTTCTGGTAGCTTTTCACGCGTTCTGGTAGCTTTTCACGTTGTAATTTTTAAGACGACGACGTGCAGGTGGCCAGCACGGTTAGTTCCAACATGCAGCTATTGTATTCACTATTGTTCTCGGCGTTTATAGTCTCCTTCGTAGCCGTTATTGGTGTCAGTCTAAGTCCCAGGGTCTCTCAGTTCGTTGGGGGAGGGACCGAGAGATCCTGGGATTTAGACCGACACCAATAACGGCTGCGAAGGAGACTATGTCGGCGTTGCCGACTTCGTATCTTAAGCTCCCTAATATATCGTTCCGTTCACACTGCACGCATGCGTAACTAAATTGTTTAAGCCATGTTTACATAACTATCTCGGGTAGGTAGTTTAAAGGTTGTTGGGAAATGGCGGCCTAACGCAGACGGACGAGGGAGAAAGACGCGACTCTTGTCTTCATGAATGTTTGGGGGATAAAACACCCAAGAACGGGTAACAACCTGTAATAGAAGAAACTAAAAGGAACAATATTTGCTTCCATTTGAAAGCTTCAAGCAAAACTAGAATACATACGCCAGCCCCTTAACATTGTCCGCCATATTTGTTTCAGGGTCCTGCCAGGGGAAGTTGGGGGGTGAAGGTGGGTAAGGAGATTTGACACTCCAAAACGAGGTCATTTAATAAAACCTGGTTTATTTGGTCTAAAGAGTTTCTGAAATTTACACAGTTTAGGTAATCTTTTTTTTTTAAATTAAACCATGTTAAGTTAACTAATTTGAGTGTGAACGGGGCATTAGATCCACCCATTTTTTTCTTGTTCTAACTTTTCGACGGGTTTTCCAGCCCAGTACAACGGCAGTTCATGTTAAGCAAGAACAGGTTCATAGCTCCACGTCTACCCCAGACCACGTACCAGTCCCACGCGGCCCACGAGTCAAGGTCCGCAAATATAAAGTGAAGAACAAACATCTACTAGAGACAAATCTTATGAGCATGAGCGACAACGGTGAGTAGTCAATCCTCGTACTCAATTGATGTCAAATATACAGAGGATATTTTGTACACCGTGACGCAAACATATGAAGTTCAGAGACCTTTTTTCCATGAGGAGATAAACTTCATATAATCGTGCCAACGTATAATTTTATTTCTATTATATAGACACGAGTGTTTGTTTGCGCCAGAAATGAATGGGAAAAAAAAGAAATGACGTCAGCGATATCTTCACTAGTGAGGATATGAAAAGTATGTTATTCGTATCCTGGATGTAGTTTCGTACGAAATCTACGCGTGGCGTTTTTTACAGTATAACACTCATATCTATATAATTAATGTATGTATGTTATTTGTCGGCCTGAGAAAAACTGGGCCTGGAGTCTTGTGTAAGGACCGAGGCCAGAGGTTAGTTTTTCTCAATACGGATCTCTAGCCGCCAAATGATGTTTTTGTTTTTCCCCCGCTTTTCTCGTCTTTTTATGAAAGAAGACGTATGTTCAAATTGACCACGGGCAAGATCGTGAAACTCCGCCCGCTCAAAGAACCAATAAAATTGCAGGATTCGTGTCATCTCGCCTTCCCCCTTTTAAAAAAAAATTTCAGAACTCTGAAATGTGTTTGTTCATCTGGTTCAGTACGTTGTAGGGATAAACATGAATGGAATGGTGACTTTGAATTAATTTCATAATTAATACGTGTTCTCTTTGGCTTTAAGACCACTTCGATTTATAAATATTTTAAACTTATCCAAAAACAACGTCTACTCGAAAGTAGCTGCCCCTTTTGCAGCAATACCCAAAAGTATAGGAGGCCTATATGATAATACTTGAGTTGGTTCTTTAAATAAAGACAGTTTGCAGTTTTTTACCGTCCGTTTTGTTTTCTATCTCGTTTGCCATACAGTGCCGTACGACTCGACTAAGCAGTTCAAGTGGTCCGAGTATGTGGCAGCCTGTTCAGCTGCTGTAGCTCCAGTGGAACTCTTTAAACAGGTCTGTAACTACCCACACTTTTTTATGAGAACTTCGGGCTAAAAACCTGCCAAAGTTTAAGAACTTACAAAGAACACACTCTCATTGTTTATCATCTAGTTAGAGACAAAAACTTTTAGTTGACAGTTGCAAAGGTTCCACAATATCTCATGTAACTGCCAGGTGGCTACGTGCATTTTCATGGGCGGCGGAAGCAAAAAATTATTGGGGGGGGGGGGCACAGTGGAAAATGTATTAGTTCGTTATGAATCTGAAA